>CAUYLG010075537.1:0-13146 GCA_963573385.1 Cacajao melanocephalus
ATTCTAGCCTGGGCAATAGAACAAGAATCTCGTTCTCTCTCCCTCTTCCTCTTCCTCTTTCATTCTCTCTTACATTCTTTTTTTTCTTTCTTTCACTCTCACTTTCTTTCCTCTCTTTTTCTTTCTTTCAAAAATAAAAAAAAAGAAATCGATAATGCATAGAAATTTAGTAGAATCTACTTTATAAAGTGAAATGAAGCATTTGAAAATGATATCTGATTTTCCTTTATTCCTCTAAGACTCAGAAATTATTATCGTCTTTTTACTTACCATGGTCATTTAGTAATCTGCATCAGTTCAGTAAGAACCTGTTATCTTTTTAACCAGGATGTAATTGCACAGATTATAAAACCAAAGGCTTCTCTGTAATGTCACATTTGAAAACAATGTTCATTGAATCATATAGAAACAGCTCCTTTTAAGGAATTAAGTTTGATTTGACTTATGGAGGTAGTATTTACAGAGACCTTCCAGAAAAACTGGTCTACTTCTTGGCTTTAATGGTCAAGAATATTGTATACTATGTACAACTTATCTTAAGATATTTTGAGACTTTTAAAAGAGACCAATTTACCCAAAGTTGTAGGTTTTATAGGTGAAACCTTGTGGACAGAGTTTCTTGGATTTAGTTTTCAAGCATCAGGATGACCAATAATAGAGGGCTTTAGAAGTCCATTTTGAGATTTCTTATATTTCTTCAAAACTGTATAGCCTTAAAATTTACAAAACAAACTTATGGTGACTAACATGGTAAAATAACACTTTTGCTACACCTATATAAACAGTAAGGCAAACCCAGTAAGACTAGCTACACTTTATGATCAAGAATAACCTTTCCTAAATTATTATGATAAAAAGAGGGAAGGAGACAGACTGCCAGGGAAACTTGTGAGAAACTTTGAAATGGGCAAAAAAATCAAACAATGGGTATTTTGACTACTCACTCATTTAGCCTTTCTCATTTATGATCTATGTTACAATTCTGCAAATTGTAGAAATCTGACAATAATTCAAATCATTTCTGTCTGTAGTAATGCAAAGTAGTTGTGTTTGGTGGAATACAACGGATTTTTGCGTTGATTTTTACAGACCCTTTCTTATTTATGTGTAAATATTTTAAAAACTGTTTATTCCCTTTTTATGTCTCTGCTCTTTGAATTCTCCAGAGCCAGTTGTAATGGCTTATTGGACTCTCATTAATTAATTAATGAGTTAAAAATCTTTGCCACATATTTACTTTATATGAGAATGATGATTCTATCTTCTTTTAAAAGTTGTTTCTTAATAATGTATAAAAAGAGTGCTAAAAGCAGTCACACGTACACAAAAGTAACAACAAACAATGTAACTGGCTGAGAAAATTCAGCACTTAGAAAGCTCTTCCTTCACATTCATGGCACTATAAGGAGCTGTGAAAATATTACTTACTGCCTGAAACCATTAGTGGGTCCCAGGAGAGATGGCACTCCAAGACAAGTATAAAATATGGGTAAAACAAGACATTGGAATAAGACCAACAGTAAAAAGTTACTGAAAAATAATAACTGAAGGAACAAAATGAGAAGATTCTAATCTTACTCTACCAAATCCCAGAAGAATTACAGATTTAAATGTATCAAAAGAACCACAAACAAATTTAGAACAAAATATACCCAAATATTTTTCTGAATGTTGTAGAGCAATCTTTTTAAATATAGAAGCAATCAGAAAGAGAAATCAGTAGTTAGGACCATAGAAAAATTTGAAATTTAAAATTTTGTATGCCAAAACAATTATAAACTTTAAAAGATATATAAATTGTGGCATGTCACTAAAAATATGATAGCCAAAAGTCCTCTATACATAGAATACTTTAAGAATTTATTTTAAAATTTCCTCTAAAACCCTACGGGAAAGTAGGTAGAAGGCAATAACAATTCTAGAAAAAAGGGAGATTGGGCATGGTGGCTCAAGCCTGTAATCCCATTAATTTGGGCATCCAAAGCAGGAGGATTGCTTGAGGCCGAAAGTTGGAGATCAGCCCAGGGCAACATACTGTCTCTACAAAACAAACAAACAAACAAACAAACACTTAGGCATGGAGATTAGTGCTTGTGGTCCCAGCTATGCCAGAGGCTGGGGAGGGGGGATGTGCCGGGGTAGAATTCTAGGCTACAGTGAGTTATGACTGTGCCACTGCACTCCAGACTGTGACAGAGCAAGACCCTGTCTCTAAAATAAATATATAAATAAGAAATATTATATACTAGCATGCATATACAAGAAATGTTCACTTTCAATAGTAATAAAAAATGCAAATCAAAATGACTCCAAACAAATTTGGACTGTGAAATTAGCAAAATTAAAAAGTATGCAAAATAAATAGGGCATGAGAAATGGGAAATCTTAAACAGCTCAGATATAATTGTAAATTGACATAGTCTAACTGCAAAGAAATTTGACAACATGTATCCAAAGCTTTACAAAATACATGTATTTTGACTAAGCAGTTTCCATTTTAGAAATCTGTCCTAAGTGGGGGTAAAATCAGAAACTTGGTTGTAGAGAGTTGTTTAATTAAACTGAAGGGAAAGAAGAAACCAAACTAAATGTCCATAAGTGGGAAATTTTTATATCAATTATGACTAATTCAAAGGATAGAATATTATCTACATTCTTTTCTTTCTCATTTTTTCTTTTCTTTCTTCTTTTTCTTTTCTTTTCTTCCTTTTTTTTAATTTTGATACAGAGTCTCACTCCAGAGTGTGGTGCAGTGGCATGATCAATCTCAGATCACTGCAACCTCTGCCTCCCAGATTTAAGTGATTCTCCTGCCTCAGCCTCCCAAGTAGCAAGGATTACACGTGCATGCCACTATGCCCAGCTAATTTTTATATTTTTTTTAGTATAGATGAGGTTTCACTATGTTGGCCAGGCTGGTCTTTAACTCCTGACATCAGGTGATCCACCCGCTTCAGCCTCCCAAAGTGCTGGGATTGCAGATGTGAGCCACTGTGCCTGGTCTATCTACATTATTTTCTATTTTCTTTTTTCACTTAATAGTGTATCTGGAACATCTGTACTAACCCATCAACATCAGTAAATATGGCTTTAACTTTTTAAACTGCTACATACTGTTCTTTGTGTGCATGTATCATAATTATTTAACCATTGCCTGGTCATGAACATGAAAATTATTTCCAGTTTTTAACTCTTGCAATGCAAAATGATCATTCTTTTAGAGTTTTCATGGTTTCTAAGGTAATACACTACTGGGAAGCAATCTTCATTCATTGAGCACCTACACGGTGGCAGGCATTTTAAACACATCCCCTGATTTAATCTTCACAACGACTGTTTGTAAATGGCTATAAAATTTTAGATTTTTACAGATGAGAAGACTGCGGTGAAGTGCTCAAAGGGGTGAACTAATTTTCCCTAACCACGAAGCTGGTAAGATCTCTGTAACTTCAACTCATTCTAAGTATTGCCCCTCTTGACAGCTTTGCTCAGCCTGAGCTCTGATGGCCATTTCTCAGTCTCTTCCAACTTGTTCTGCAGTTTTAGCTGCTTTCAACTGCTTCCAAGTATTTTAGAGAATCCTCAGGTCTTGGAGAATTCTCAAGTGGGATACATTAAGGTACTCAGGCAGGTCTTCGAATAACCTAAAATACGATTATACTACTCTGTGTATGGCCATGTGTGCTTTTTGTTTGTTTGTTTCATAAGTCCATGAAGCTTATCAGATTTTTAAAATAAGTTGTTTTTTCCCCCAAAATTAAAAACCTATCCCCTTGGAAC
This sequence comes from Cacajao melanocephalus, assembly GCA_963573385.1. Taxonomy (NCBI): domain Eukaryota; kingdom Metazoa; phylum Chordata; class Mammalia; order Primates; family Pitheciidae; genus Cacajao; species Cacajao melanocephalus. The sequence goes on from CAUYLG010075537.1 coordinate 3,781, forward strand.
AACCTCACATACTTAAGAGGTAGTTTTCTGACCTACCAAGTTGTTGACATTTTTGTTCATTTGATTGTGTTTTTCTTTTTCAAGCTTGCCTCAGCTGTTTGAGACAATGTGTATGTCCAGGGCCACCAATTTACATGCCAAGGATATTTCAGCCAGCAATAACCACTTATAAGTTAGCAACATGAGATTTTTCTCTCTTGCTAATGGTCTTGGTCACTATTCATGCTATTGTGTTCCATATTCTAATAAACTTCAACTCTCACTGTGCTTTGGGATTTCCATTTTTGAGAAATTATGAGTATTTGCTGGGAGTGGTGAATGGCTGAGAAAAAGTCATGGGAGTTAATTACTTGTTCAGTTGTAGGGACTCAGAAAAAACCATGCTCTTTCTTTCAACTAGTAATAATCCCTCAACTGTGGTCTTGCACCTGCAGTGACACCATGCCTGATTCATGTGTTTTCTGATGCCTGCTTCTGTGTTATTAGTTATCAGGGTTTTAAGATCATAGAGGAAATGATTATTTTGTTCTTATTCAATCATTTCATCTTGCCAGGAAATTAACTTCTACTCTCTTTCATACTTCTTGATCTGAGGTAATACATTTTGTGAAAAAGTGAGCATGAATTGTATCTAAAGCTCTCTTTCTCAAATCTCTCCTTTCTTATATCTCTAGGCCATATGGGCCCCTTTTACTTTTGGCATCATGTTTTTCGATTAGGCTGCTCTTGGAATTAAAAGCTTAAAACAATAATTTTTCTTTGTCAGGTATGCTTTACTGGGATATGTACCTTTCTTTTCATTGCATATATTCAGCTCAGATGGTGGAGGCTTATCATTTATACTTTCTTATTACTAAACATTGACAAATATATTTATTTATATATAACATTCTAAATTCAAAAAAATGTATTTTTTTATTTACTCTAGCTTACATTTCTTGTGTTACAGTTCATATATGAGTTCATGCATTGGACATTTATGAACAATGTGCTTATCTCTTGGGGTTGTTCCTTAAATACTGCATATAAAATTAAAGTCAGTTTTTCAGGTCAAGTGGAGGACATGACATTTAAGTTTTAGGAGTTTTAATTCATAAAAGCCAAGTTCTGTTATATAATTTTAATGTATTCCTCAAGGCCATCTATTTTAGCAGTAGTTAGTTGAGTAAATACTTAATTTATATGTGATGGGCTTTCAGTTCGGATATACCAGGTGATTACCCAGAGGAGAAAATGTTTAAAAGCTACTTAGTATGTGGGTGTTTTAGGACTATAATCAACCAAACATTCAGTAATTTGGGTAGCGAAACCAGAAAGTTGGCAAGGCCTTTGCTTAATAACCGTGACTGTGCCACAGTTAAAAAGCAACATTTATAAGAGGCCTCCAAGGAAAATCCAGGGGCCAAAAAGGTGGTGTTGGTGATTCAGTAGATATCCCCTGCTCCACTGGCCCAATATTAATTTAGTTTTACAGTGGACTTGGAAGAAATATTTCTGAGACATTGAGGAAACCATAGCCTTGCTTAAAACTTCCATTCAGCTTTTTGTTTGTTTGTTTGTTTTTCAAAAAGGATTATATGTGGCTCCTGTAAAAAGCAGATTTTAAAACTGAGGACCTTCGCTGAAGGGCGAGGTTCCAAGAGATTAAATGCAAACCATCTGCAGATAGGATGTAGAAATGTTATGGGATTCCATTTTGAGAAGATCAATTTCAAGGCTATGACAGGTTAGGATTTTAGGGTCTAGGAGGCAAGGGAAATGAAGAGGAGCCAATGACCTCAGATGCAGAGGTGGCATTAAACAGGTAATGAACACTTTTCCTACTAATAGTAGCAAGTGCTTGGTGGGGGTTGCTTGAGAGGGCAGGATAGAGGAGAGGGGAGCTCTGAGAAGATGTTGCTGGAATCTTCCTCTAAATTAAAAAAAAAACTGCAAAAACAAAAATGGGTGATTTTATTACTTGAATTTATTTTTAATTTTAAACCTTAGGTGCCTAGTCTTTTGCTCAGAGAAAAAGAAACCATTTGACATATTTGTTTTTAGCACTTGTAAAATAATAATAACAATGACTACACATTTATTTTAAAAATAATAACGTAATTGCTACTCTCCTTTACCCATGCACCTAACTCATTGCCATTACCCTGGACAAATCACCATTTACCCTCAAAAGTTCTCCCAAAGAACCCTGAGTGTTAATTCATTCATCCACCTACCTAGGCAGAAAAGCACTGAAGTCAATTACTTTGTTAGTTTTTAGCTAAAAATTGCTTTAGCTCTCCATGTTTTCAGTGCCTAAGACCCTAAAATATTTTAAGTTAACCTCAATTTTTTTTAAGAATTATTTTTGGCTCTACCATTCATTTCTTTAGCAAATATTTAATATTCAATTTACTCACCTCACAGATGTTTACTGGTGTGCAGGCATGGTGCTAGCCTTGGTGATACAATGGCAAAATGTCCAGAAAGGGTTCCTGCCCTACATTTAACAGTTTATGCTTTACAAGTTTCTGTCATGTGTATTTTTTCATTTGAACCTCTAGGCAAACTCACTTGACAAAATGAAGTTCCATGAGGCAGTAATAGCAAGAATGTGTAAACCCTCACCTGCCCCCACCCACTCTCTGGCTTCCATAATGATCCAAATAAGAAGCAAAAATAGTGGTGATGGTGATTTATTAGTGGAATCATTTACTGCAGTTGTATCTTGTTACCAGCACTCTTTGGTATATGGTCTGTGCTTTCTGTTCCGTGCAGTCCCAGGAATGTGTCATTTCAATGACTTAAAATTAAGACTGTTGAATTACAACTTATTTTATAGGAATGAAGTTTGATTGCTTTATGCGCATACATTAAGGTGAAACAACAGCTACGACAATAGTACTATGTAAACCAGCTAATCTTTAGGGTTACCTGAAGAGGCTTTTAAAAATATAAATTCCTGGGCCTCACCATAGATGGGTTTAGTTTGATATCTAAGGAAAGAGCCTGGAGGAAGAGGAAATGTTTTCCTGAATTAATATAAATTGCTCCTAATCAACCCATGGCAGGCTGGGTACTGATAAAGAGCTCTTGTGAGAATAGATTACATGCCAGTGTAGCTCATTGTTATGTTTGAACAATTGTGAAAAATTTTCACATAGAGGAGTCTGGGCTTAATAGGAGTATTGATACAAAAAGAACAAAGAAATAAATCCTGCTAAATACATGCACAGTCCACATTGCACATGCCTTCCAAACTTTGTGACAATCAGCATGGATCCAGAAAGTTGTATTCTATAATAGTGTTTTTGTTTCACTAATGTCCTGCATCCGATAGAAACCATACATCTTTGAGATTTTTCACGTGTCTTTTGGTTTGCTTGTTCAGTTATCAGTGATTTACCAAGTAACTATATTCAAGATGTACTCTACTAGACACTAAATAAGATAACAAAAAGAGAGATCTTACCTTATAAAATTTCATATTTTAATATAATTGATCTTCTTTTGCATTATAAAAGCACACCAATGAAGTTTAGCCAACAGAAAAGTCATGTCACCTACATTCAAAATGGATTATGCATTTTCATACTTACAAATTTTGATTCTAAGTCATTGTGACACACATGGTGCTGAATCTCCTTGAAGTGTATAGAGTGGCAAAAACTAATTAGATTTGGCTTCCACTTTTGAAGTTCAATTATTCTCCCAAGACTTTTCTGCCATGACTCTCCTTCCTACACTTTTGTCTCAATGCTTCTTACCCACTAGAATTACCCAGGGTATTTTTGAAAAGTACCAATGCCAAAGCCTTCCACTCAGACCAATTATCCAGCATTCTTGGGATGAGGCTAGGCATCATATGCTCTAAAGCTTCCTGGGTGATTCTGATCTGTGCTGATAGCCACTCCGTAGCCACAAGGAGGTCCTCAATCTTCTCCTCACAAGCCCATGTTCTGTGCTCCCATGCCTTTGTGTGTGATTTTCCTTCCTATCAGAGCACCCTTCCTCTCCAGTCCTCATGTCCTCACCATACCCAGCCTTCAAGATCCAGTTCAGATGCTATCTCTTTCATTAATTGGTTTTTGAACATCTTGGTCTAAAGTACATTCTGCCTCCCCTGAATTCTTACAGAGATTTTTCTGTCCTCTCAGGTTACTTTCTAGCTTGCCATGTCTATGCATTTATTTTCCCACCCACTCACTAGTTAACCTGTAAGCTTTTTAGGGCAAGAAATCTACCTTTCAGATTCACATTAATACCTCACAGTGCTCAACATTTGCCCAGAAAACATCAAATGGGAAGAGCGAAGTGGAGGGAAAAACAAAGAGGTGGCAGACATCCATCCAGCTCACCTATTTCCACTATACACATCCAGCAATAGTGTCTCTCTCCTCTATTCTACACATACGTTCTCTGTCCCCCTCTTTTTTTTCTGAGTATTGGGGCAAAGTGAGGTCTCTCAAAAACTTTTCTAGATAGTTATACATAATATAAGTTCTATATAGGCCTGAATGATCTGGTAGTTGCGATATCGAAAGTATCAACTCAAAATCTGCCAACTTCAGCAGGACCTCTACTTCAGTCCTTTTTACTTTTCACCTGGATTACTGTCATTCTGCTTGTCCTCTCCAGTTTTTCCTCCCTAATCTGTACTACTCTACACCTTCTAACATTAAAGTCTAACTTTCATCCTGTTATTTCCTGCACAAGACCCTTGGCATATTTCCCCATTTTCTATTAAGTTCAGTACAAGATCTGCATCAGTGCTGCAGTCAAAGCTTCTGATGACCTCTCCAGGCTTAATTCTCACTTTACCCCTTCAAGCCAATGCAGCAGCCAAATTGAACTATTTGAATTTTCCTTTGTCTGTTTTACACTTGGGAATCTTATCTTGGGTAATAGGTCTAATTCCTGGAATTGATTGCCTTTCCCTCCTTATGCATTCAATTCTCCCCCTCTCTGGTTCAATTCCTAATCTTCCTTTAAGTCCCGGGTAAAGTTACTTCCTCCATTAACACTTAACATCTCCAGTGCTCTCCCCTCACCATTCCTTTCTACTAGCTCCCATCTCCAGATCAAAAATCATCTCTTCTTCCACTGAATTCCCAAAGTATTTCTCTCCAGTGCAATGTACCACTTTCTGCCTTATACTGCAGTTACATTGTTAAAACATAACCTGCCTATTTCCCTAAAGACACTAACAGCACTTAAAGGGCAAAGATTAAAGTCTTGCTCATCTTCACCTCCTCCATGTGTTTCATAATATTTCAGCTTCATTGATAGTTTCTACTAATAATTAACTGTGTAACTGTGAGTGAGTCATTTAATCTGTTGAAGTCTGTTCATAAATCAAAATCATGTTCTAATTCAATAGTCTTAATTTGAGATAGCTTAAATTACATATTCCTGGGAGACTGCACAAGAAGCTATAAAAGCATAGACCAAAATAAAGATTTCTGCATAGTTGCTCTGAAATCTGATTTCAGCAATAAATTCTTGCAATTTTTCGACTTATTTGGGTTAGTATAGAGGGAAATGACTATACCATTTCTGCTATCCCTGCTATATCAAATAACTAACATAATTTACTCCTTAACTTTTAATTACTGTATTCTTCTTGTTGTTGTTGTTATTGCTTTTGGAGGGAATGAGCCATTCAATCATCAATTTAACAAATATTTATTAAATATTCATTAGCAAGGCATTTTTCCAGGTGATGGCCTCTCAGAAAGGGGAAGTGGAGGAAAGCTGGTGTAACCAAGAATTTTTCTTTTTTGTAACTATTGTATACAATCTCTCTCTCTCTGTCTCTCTCTCTCTCTGTCTCTCTGTCTCCTTATTAGTGGTTCATCCAGTTTTAGACCACTTATGCTATGGTAAGACTCAAAGCAAACTCTCCCATGGTTAATGTTTTTTAAAAGTAAAAAAAAAAAGGCCTATTTTAAAAATTTGTCCAGATAATATATTGGACAGAGTGCAAAGTGCTTCCATTTAATTCTTCTAAAGATAATACACTGGAAACATTTTGGTGGGTGTGAATCACTCAAACAAGCATTCTTCACTCAAAAATAGAAACTTGGCTTATTTGTTCCAGATGTTATACAGCTGCAGGGAAGTTAAAGTCAGTGGTCCTGTTTTTAATGCAACCAAACTCTTATTGCATTTGGAATTTCTTAACCAATGAACTCATATTACTTGTTGTAAGACCTGCACAAGTTTCTTTTTCCACTGTTACCATTCCTAAACAACTGCCTTTCATGGGAAACATGCTTCAGAATTAATGAGTCCACATCTGTGTTGTACAAAGTAAACACATCCTGTTTATCACTGTTTCCACCTTTCATTTATCTTGACCTCTTTAATTTTAACCATAAAGTATTTCAAAGAGCATACGTGAAGGAGAAGAAAAGGAGAGCTGAAGTGCTCTTATATTATTTTACAGCACTTTAACTACTAGAGTTATGAGATGTTCACCTTAGGAAGAATTTCAATTAAAATTGCTAAAATACTATTGAATATAAAAATGTAATTTCTATCACTATTTGTAGTTATTAATGTAACTACAGACACTCATTTTGCTTATTTCTTGGCTCGTCTGTAGGTCTATAAAAAATCTTATGTTAGATGCACGAAATACAAAAGATCTTGGATCGTTGAAGAGAGTGAATATGGTCCATAATAATTAAAATATATAAGTGTTTTTCTACTTATTTTTGAGAACAGAATGACACATGTTTTTGGACTATTGACTTTTTATGGAGCTTTTTCTCAAATTGAAGTTCATAAACAACCTGTAGCAGAATCATACTGGGTGCTTATTAAAATCTGTACTTCTGGTCCTAGCTGAGGCAGAATCCCTGAAAATTGGGCCTGGTGCTTTAAAGGAACTCTATATATCAGAAAGAAACAAAACAAACAAAAACAACAACAGAAAAACCATTTATCTTCTAATTGTGACCACTAAAACCCAGGGAAGTTGAGTGAATTTACCAAGGTCATGCAGCCAATTAATAGTAAAGCCTAGAACTCTGTTTATTAATGCTGAGACCAACATTTCTTTTCTTAAGTCTACTACTGATCTTTGTTTTCCACAAGATAAAATTAAAATTTAAAGAAATATATGTATCCAAATGTTGCTGGATGTCTCACCTAATAATTCTTACTCTCATCACTCATTAACCAAATACTTTTTCTTTCTTCAAGAGTTAGAAAATTTTTTCTTCAAATTTATCATAAATTCTAATAAAACTCTTTCAGAAGAAAAGAGACAAATGTTATATGTCATGTTGAAATCTCATAGTTGAGAATTTGGGAAGTGAGAGTTTTAGTTAAAATTATTTGAACCATGTTTAAACAACAGTTCACATTCAATAATGATTCCCCAAAGACCATAAAAGCTACAATTCATGGCATGCATTCTTGAAATATGCCATTAGTTAAAATACAGCCCTAAAATAGTTTAAATATGATGTCATTCAAAATTGATTGAAATATTTCTTTTACACATCTTAACAAGAGTATTAATATTAAAATCTTTTCTTATTTATATAGTTTAAACTTCTAAGGAAGTGAAATGAAGTACTGGATCAGAGTTTTAGAGCCGTATTTATTATGAATCTAGGAATACCAGAGTAGTTTATCAACTCTACTTCTTCATAATGGTTCCTCTTTACTTCTAAGCAAACTGACACAAGAACAGAAAGCCAAATACCGCATGTTCTCACTCATAGGTATGTGTTGAACAATGAGAACATGTGGACTCAGGGAGAGGAGCATCACACACTGGGGGCAGTTGGGGGGGTAGGGGAGAGACAGCAGGGGGTGGGGAGGGAGGGGAGAGTGGGGAGGGATAACATGGGGAGAAATGCCAGATATAGTATGCACCTAAAGTAAAATAAATAAATTTAAACAACAACAACAACAACAACAACAAAACCAAAATGAGATCAGTTGGGGCAAAGTACAGAAAACTTAATAAATAGCATTTCACTAATGAGAAACCTCAGACCAAAAAAAATATTACTATTTCAAAAGAGACAGCATTGTGTTAGAAGTTGCCAGTTGTTTCCTTAAACTCTCTTTTCCCTGTCTCAGAATACCTGCTTTTAGCTGGGTGCATGCCACCTGAATTAAGATTGTATTTCCCAGCTTTGCATGTGGTTAATCATCTCCATAAGACTAACTTCTTATAATAGAACATAAGTCAACATTTGTGTGGTAGCTTTTTGAAAACTCCCTTTAAAGGCAGCAGGGGAATGCTCTTTGTACCCTCTCACCCTCATCCATGCATTATGTTTTGAATGTGGTTGTTTTGGCTGGAGATCTATCTTGGCCCAGGAAAATGAGGGCCACCCTGGCCCAGATGACTGTAGAGCTGTCATTTCAACCTTGGATTGTCACTATCTAGACTTACATATGGAAGAGAAAGCAGCTTCTATCCTGTTTAAGTTACTATGCTAGCATTTCTGATATTTGTAGCTGAATCTCATTCAGGTAATCATTTATTTCTTGCTACAGAATTTTGTTCATTAATCCTTCAAACACATGGTCACTTAGCAGTTTTTATGTGCAAGGAGCTCTACTAAGTGGACATGATATATAGATTGGATTTTTGACTTTGGTTTTCTAAAAACTTTTGGAAAAGTTTTTATAACCTGACTCCCCCCATCTTTGCCTATATTCCATATGTATCACATCATTTTTATTTATTTTGTTATGAAGGAATATTTTTCGTGCATTTGGATTTTAGAGTGCTGCTGTCATGTGAATAATAGTTTTCAAAATTATAAAACAACAACAAAATGAAACCTATCGATACAACTCAAACACAAAATGACTTCAAGCAAAGTTTCAATTTTCATCCCTAAACTTATGACAAATTGTAAGAAAAAGTCATGATCCAAATGCAGTCTTTGAAAATATGCAAGATGTAAATATTTATCTTTGAACAAATTCAAAATATCATGAGACATGTCTTTAAAATATTTAAGTAAAAGTGTTTTCCAAATTAACACTTAGAAATACATTAGGAACTATCCCATTTTTAATGTTAGTCACATACACAGAGGGGTACTAGAATTCTGAGTACAAATGTAAGGTAAGAGTCTCCCTTTTCTAAGCAACAGCAACAAGCAGCTGGACATCTCCATGATCAGGGAAAGCACATGTGTGGCCCACTGACTCCTTGGTGCAATGCAAACATTAAGAAGTGTTTCCAGTGTGTGATGCTCCCCTCCCTGCGTCCATGTGTTCTCATTGTTCAACACCCACCTATGAGTGAGAACATGCAGTGTTTGATTTTCTGTTCTTGTGTCAGTTTCCTGAGAACACTGGGGTCTGTGGGTGAGAACTAGGAGAGGGACAACAGTGGGTGGGGAGTTG
>CAUYLG010075539.1:0-116931 GCA_963573385.1 Cacajao melanocephalus
CAGGACTTGAACTCAGACCTGGAACAAGTAAATTTAACAAATATTTACAGAACTCTCCACCCCAAATCCACAAAACATACATTTTTCTCAGTATCACATTACACCTATTTTAAAAGTGACCACATAATTGGAAGTAAATCAATCCTCAGCAATTGCAAAGTATTTCACTGGTTTAAATAAAATATTGGTTGGCTGCTTGTTTGTTTTCATCCCTTATTCCTTCCTGTCTCCATTGTTAAGCACAATTATTGGCATAAAAGAGGTTTTTAGTACCCATTTTTAGACTGCATTCTAGCCTGGGCAATAGAACAAGAATCCCTTTCTCTCTCCCTCTTTCTTTCTCTCTTACATTCTTTTTTTTCTTTCTTTCACTCTTTCTTCTTTTCTTTTTCTTTCTTTCAAAAAAAAAAAACGCTTTCTTCAAAATTAGCCTGTTTTCTTTTTTTTTAATTAGCTAATGATCACCTGTGGTTCCAGCTACTCGAAAGGCTGAGGTGTGAGGATCGCTTGAACCCAGGAGGTTGAGGCTGCGCCACTGCACTCCAGCCTGGGTGACAGAACAAGACTCTGTCTCAAACAAACAAACAAAAAGTACTGGAGACCCAGTACTGAACAAACTCCTCTATCTGAATGAAATTTACAGCAAATGTGGCACATGCTAGGCACTCAACAAATGTTTGCGGAGTGAGTGTGGCTAAGAAAACCATTAGAATATGATATTTTTGTTTCATAAAATTCAATGAAATCAATGAACAAAGGGGTAGCAGAATATAAATTAGGCGGGGAAATTTTACAGCAATAAAAGTTAAAATACTTCCTATTCCTACTGAAGTAATGGTGGGTGGGAATATTGGGTGAGCACGACCAGAAAGGCAACACCTCTACAACCCAGGTGGCTCTTACTTTGCTGGGCACTGGTTAGGAGACAAGTGCCATCCCACCACTACCTCTACACCATTTTGCTAATTTTAACTTTGAGACCTAAGTGCATTTTCTCTACAAGTGATTTAGATTTATCATCTTCACTTCAAGAACTCTGCACCCACTTATGGTAGCATTATAACAGAAGACAGAATTTTACCAAATGTACCAGACCGAGGCTTTAGTCCATAATAATTAGTTGCATTTTAAATCCCATCTTCATAGATATTCATAATATATTTCTTCTTTGTGATATTACTATGATTGCAATCCGCCAAAAGCCAAACATTTGTGTATTGGAGTTCTCTAGAGAAACAGAAATTAGATATGTATGTCTAATAAAGAGATTAATTTTAAGGATTTGGCTCACGCAATTGTGGAGACTTGAAAGTCCAAACTTTGCAACGAAGGCTAGTAGGCTTGAACTTGAAGCAAGAGTTGATGTCATAGTTTTTAGTCTGAAGGAAATCTAGAAACAGAATTCCTCCCTTCTTGGGGGCCTCAGTGTTGTCTCTTTATGCCTTCAGCTGATTTAAATTTTCAGTGAGCGCTACTGATTTAAATGTTAATCACATCTAAAAAATATCTTCAGAGCAACATCCAGACTGGTGTTCGGCCCAGCAACTGGGCACCACAGCCTAGATGAACTGACACATAAAATAAATCACCACAGACTATTACTTCTCCACTTGGATCCCTACACACCTTCTTAAGCCATACTTAATCTCCAAGTGAAGACAATAACAAAATCATACTTCTGCCTAACATGATACAACTATCTTGAGTGCAACCAAAAATACACTAACCCTTTTCCCGGAGGAGAAAGCAAAGTCCTTGAGTAATGTTCATTCTTCTTAACATCTTGTAACTTAAATATTACTATGATACTGTCTTAGTATATTAAATGCTGCTGTATCAGAATACTAGAGACTGGGTAATTCGTAACGAACAGAAATGTATTGACTCATGATTCTGGAGGCTGGGAAGTTCAAGACTGAAGGGTCAAATCTGGCAAGGGCTTTTGTGCTTTATCATCCCATGGCAGAAGGAAAAAGAGAGAGTGAGAGAATGAGAACAAAGGGTATGAAACTCGCCCTTTATAATGACGCACTCTTGCGGTAATAGCCTAATCACTTCTCATTAGGCTCACCTCCCAGCACTATTGACTTGGGGATTAAGTTTCTAACACATGGTTTTTGGGGGATGCATTTAAACCACAGCAGATGTTAAGTTGATAATACTTCACGTAAAATCAATACATCTTATGTTATATGTTAAGGGGATATGGGAGGAAAGAAAACAAGACATTTGTCCAATCACACATACATGCATTCAAACGAGATAAGGAAACAATTACCGTCTTCATTTCTGTAAATGGTCATGTAGTTGTAGCTAGTATTTAAAACTGCCTTCTTGGTTCTGGGCATGGTGGCTCACGCCTATAATCCCAGCACTTTGGAAGGCTGAGGCAGGAGGATCTTTTGAGGCCAGGAGCTTGAGACCAGCCTGGGCAACATAGTGAGACCTCGCCTCTATTTAAGAAACAAAAACAAAATACCTTATTTCATGATCCATTCTGTATTCCCCTTGCCCTCAACAAGCACGTCACTCAGCTAGTCATGGTTCTTAACCTGGTCACATGACTCAAAACTTCATTCATGAAAGATCTAAGTAAGCAATTAGTGGTTGTGCCTGAATTGGGTTGTAGTTTTTCATTGATTTTACTCTAGGGTATGGTAGGACTAAGAGACGCCCTAATAGATCTCCTGCATTTCAGTCTTTTTTTGTATCTCCATTGTGTAGTTGCAGACTAGTTTCCCTTGGCAATCAGAATCAATCATCCCAGCAGTACGCTAACTCCCTTCTTTACCTGCTAATTCAGAGGCACAAGAAAGCCTAAGTGGCCAGGTAGTAATCTTAACTTCCAGTTCAAGGAGTCATTGCTGTGTTTGCTAGTGGAAGAATTCCTCCCTTTGGAACTAAGTTTAGCAGGACATAAAATCTCAGGAGTAGGAAGCAAAAATTTTGTTAGTGAATCAGTAGCATGGTAGTGATACTCCCTCCCTCCACTGTTCTATCAAGCCAGAGATGCTTCAGGATGGTAGGGAACATGTAAGACAAGTGAATTTCATTTCCTACTGCACTTCACTTACCATAAAATAAGTTTCATGATCAGAAGCAATGCTGTGTAGAATGCCATGATGGTGAATAGGAGGACCCATTCTGTGGATACCAGACTCCTTCCCAGAGACTCCTGTCATCATTCAGTGAAGTCATAAACAAGGTGACCATGAAGGCAGTATGGACTTCCAGTCAGTGGATGCCACTGCTAAGTTCTCAATCTGCCAGCAGCAGAGACCAACCTGAGTCTCCCATATGGCACCATTCCCTAATCAGCTAGCTACCTGGTGGCAGGTCGATTACACCAGACTGCTTCTAACATGGAAGAAGCACCATTTATTCTGGTTATAGATACACCTTCCCTGCACAAAATGCTTCTGAGAAAACTACCATTATAGATCACTTTGCTCAGAAGCATCATCTCTTTGCAATATTTTTCAAAAGAATATACATAGCACTGAAATAGTAGTTAAAACAGTCTAAGTCACTTTCTTTTGGGACCAAAAATCTAGTACTCTGTTTGTAATAGATTCATTTTCATAAACTTGCTCTAAAATGCAAAAAAAATCATATTCATAAATGACAATTGGTTATAAACCTAATACCAGCAATGTGATATATCTGCAGTAATAAAATGAGTGCTCTATTCAGTATGCTTTCCATCAGTGTATATAATGGGTTGTCAGTGCCAAGCTGAGAAGATTTGGATCCCCACAGGCATAATTTCAAGATTTTTTTATAGTACAGTGGAATTTTGTAGGATTTTATATTAAAAAAAAAAACTGGATACCCAGATTCTTTATTGAACAAACCCTCCCAGTGCTTTTGGCTTGGTTTCACTGTTGGCTTTTTCTTGATTTTCGCTAGGTTTTTCATATGTTAAGTTTTAAGTAGGGACATTGTTGCAATTCTTTAAGGAGTTTTTATCTTCGGTCTGCTCACTCCTAAAATGATGTTTTTTAAATGAACCAAAAATATATATTTTTATATACCGTGTTTTAAGTAAATAGTCAATGAAAATGTGTGTAATAGTATCTATTTTAAAGCACTATGCTATGATGCATAATCTATTTTCTTTAAAATTTGTAATTCTTTCTTTTCCTTTAAATATATCATTAACTTGTGATGATCTTACCTACATTTTAGCTCTGTTCTGGAGTGATTATGTTTTCTTTATGACGGGCTCTTTTACCTTTTTTTTTTTTTTTTGCCCTTTTTCTTGTCCCTACTTATTGTTCCTTTTCTATTCTTTGTCTTAATGTCCCTTTATCATATACTTTCATTGCTTACTTGCTTTTAATCTAACTCTGTAACTCTCTTTTCCTATAATCTTAAATGATTTGTGTTATGTATCAAACTGAGTTTTTACTATATTTTTCACCAACTGTTAATCAGTTTTTGTCATTTTAAGGCACCCTCAAATGTGACTTTAATTTCAAATAGACTTCCCATTTGCTATTGACATAACTATAATGTTTGTAGACATCTTATTTTCCCATGACTTCCAATTAACCATGAACGACTACAGTTTTTAAACTTGATTTAGGTATGATGCTATGGAAATATACTTTGTTAATATGCTTGAAATTAAATTGTAACATATTCCTTATTTGGGGAAAGCCTGTGCACATGCCTCTGTCAAGCATATATGGCACCTTATCATATTTGCTTGAGTATTTTTTCTCCTGCTATTAGACTGTAAGCCCCTTAAAAGCAGGAACCACATTTAAATCTCTAGTGTCTGGCACAGTTCAGGTTTTTAATGAATGGATAGTAAATAAATAAATGAATGGATGAGGACAAAGTTGTATAATTTCCATGGTCTTGTCCAAAAAATACTTCCTCTGCCAGCTCCAAATGATACCCAGTGAAATTTCTTTCACAAAAGCCAAGTCTTTTACTTTCCCAACTGGACTTATCTTACAACAAAAATACCCTTAGAAAAACACATTTATTTAAACCTATTCATCCAAGGCAGAAGTTCTTAATCTTGGCTGAAAGTGAGAATCATCATGTCCCCATCCCAGTAAAAATAAATTAGAAACACCAGTCCCCCCACCCCAGTTGAGTCTAATGTGCAGGAAAGGCTGAGAACTACTATGCCAACTAAGAGAGAAGCAACTGATGGCATGTTCTAAGGAGCATGAAAATAAAGTGAGGTCTCTAATGACTCTGGCAGAGAAGTTCTTTGCTGAGGGAAGGGAGTTGGGGAGTTTGAAGCGTCCAGTTTGCCCCTCAGGAGGCTGCGGGTGGCAGGAGACAGAAGTGTTTGGTTTTGTTGTTGTTGTTGTTTTTTAATTGGAATCTTGCTCTGTCATCAGACTGGAGTGCAGTGGCATGATCTCGGCTCTCTGCAACCTCCACCTCCCGGGTTCAAGTGATTCTCCTGCCTCAGCTTCCCGAGTAGCTGGGACTACAGGAGTGTGCCATCATGTCCAGCTAATTTTTGTATTTTTAGTAGAGACCAGGTATCACCATGTTGGCCAGGATGGTCTCGATCTCTTGACCTTGTGATCCTCCTGCCTTGGCCTCCCAAAGTGCTGGGATTATATGTGTGAGCCACCGTGCCTAGCCATAAGTGTTTCTTGAGATATCTATTATGTTTTTAAAAAATTAAGGAGAAAAATTGTAAGTACTGTCTAAAGAGGTAAACTTTGAAGAGGAAAAAAAATCTAATTTTAAATTTTAAAATGAGGTCAGAGATTCCAACAAATGCTAATAAAAACAAATGCTAATAAAAAGATAAAGAGGTCAGAGATTCCAACAAATGCTAATTTGAATTTTTGGGGCTTTTACAAAGAATACCATTCAGGCAGGCAAACACAGCAAGTGTATTAGCTATACAGACTAATATAGTAAGAGGAAAGCTTAAAGAAGAATCAAAGTTGACATTACAGAACTTAAGAGAAGAAAAAATAATTAGTATTAGAATATTAATTCTTTAAAACCTTGACACAGTGGCTCAGGCCTGCAATCCCAGCATTTTGGAAGGCCAGGGTAGGAGAATCTCTTGAGGCCAGGAGTTCAAGACTAGCGTGGGAAACATAACGAGACCCCCCCATCCCTACAAGAAAAAAACACAAAACAATTAGCCAGGTGTGGTGGCATGCGCCTCTAGTCCTAGCTACTCAGGATGCTGCGGCAGGAGGATCACTTGAACCTACAAGTTTAAGACTGCAGTGAGCTATGATTGCACCACTGCACCCAGCCTGGGTGACAGAGTGAGATCTTGTCTCAAACAACAAAAAGTATTTTTAAAATTTATGTCTATACAATAATAATTTCAACAACATGAAAACTATATGTGACTGTGGATGAGGACTAGAAAAGAAGAGAGATATTAAATGATTGGCATGTTTAAGTGTATTACACCGAAGCTTGAAGTTCTAGTTCCTACTTTGCTATTAAGATGCTGTATATGTGGTGAGGTTTGGGATTCTGGTTAAAAGTAAAAATATAGGCCAGGCATGGTGGCTCACGCCTATAATCCAAGCACTTTGGGAGACCGAGGTAGGTGGATCACCTGAGGTCTGGAGTTTGGGACTAGCCTGGCCAACATGGTGAAACCCCATCTGTACTAAATATACAAAAATTAGCCAGGTGTGGTGGCACGCGCCTGTAGTCCCAGCTACTCGGGAGGCGGAGGCAGGAGAATCACTTGAACCTGGGAGGCGAGGTTGCAGTGAACTGAGATCACGTCACTGCAATCCAGCCTGGCAACAAAGCAACACTCCGTCTCAAAAAAAAAAAAAAAGAAAAAAAAGAATAAAAATAGAAAAACAAAAAGAAAGAAAAGATGCTGTGTGTCCTCACGGAGGTCTCTTCATTTCTCTGGGGCCCAAATTCCTTCTCTGCAAAGTTAGGGAGTTGAAAACTTCAACTAAACTAGTGCTTCTTGCAAGGATCCTCTAAGAGAGCAAAGAAGTGTAGCCCATGGCTCAGAGCCAGGGCAACCTGAAGCACTCACTGCAAGTCCAAATTTTTTTGAAGTCTCATGTTTTGCCTTAAAGGTGCATGTCTTGGTACGTGAATGTGAATTATTTCTCAAAATGCTGTGTTTTTTGTTTTGTTTTGTTTTTTAATGGGGTCTCACTCTGTTGCCCAGGTTGGAGTGCAGTGGTGTAATCTTAGCTTACTGCAACCTCTGCTTCCCAGGCTTAAGCGATCCTCCCACCTCAGCCTCCCAAGTAGCTGGAACTACAGGTGTGCACCACCATGCCCATCGAATTTTTTTATTTTTGGCAGAGACAGGGTCTCACCATGTTGCCGAAGCTGATCTCGAACTGGGCTCAAGCGATCCTCTCACCTCCCAAAGTGTTGAGATTACAGGTGTGAGCCACCGATCCTGGCCAAAATGCTGTTTTTTAAAAAAAGTTCATGAGGTTTTATTCTTTGCTGTTCTTTTTGTTTTTTTTTCTTTTAAGTATACAATTGAACCCATATTGTATATACAATTTTATATTCTGCTTTTTTCACTAGTATATTTATCATATTTTATATATGGCATTAAAATATTACCTTTCTTTTAATTTTTTCTTTTGAGATGAGGTCTTGCTATGTTTCCCAGGCTGGCCTCTAACTCCTAGACTCAGCTTCTTGAGTGGCTGAGATTACAGGGGCCGCCACCGTGCCCTGCTCGTTATTTTTCTTTTAAGAGCTATATAATATTCAGTCATACGGCTGTACTGTAATGCATTAACCTTCTCCTGATTGGGATGTTCATGGTAGAGCCCAATGCGTTTTCATCTCCACTATACTCCTTTCCCACCGCTTGGCTCCGTGTAAAGGCTGAGCTTTCTATATACTTTCAGCTTTTTTTGTTTTTGAGATGGCGTTTCGCTCTTGTTGCCCAGGCTAGAGTGCAATGACATGATCTCAGCTCACTGCAACCTCTGCCTTCCAGGTTGACATGATTCTCTTGCCTCAGCCTCCCGAGTAGCTGGGATTACAGGGATGCACCACCACTCCTGTCTAATTTTTGTGTTTTTAATAGAGACGGGGTTTCACCATGTTGGTCAGGTTGGTCTCAAACTCCTGACCTCAGGTGATCTGCCTGCCTCGGCCTCCCAGAGTGCTGGGATTATAGGTATGAGCCACAGTGCCTGGCCTTTCTTTATACTTTCTAATTGAATCCTCTGAAGTGCAGGAGATCGTAAGATAAAAATTTTTCTCTCTCATTGCTGCAGTGTGTGAAATGGCCTCTTGGTGATATAAATTGTAATTTGTCATTTTTAGAGGTCTCACCCTAAAGAGGGGGAAGGAAGAGAACATGACAGAAGGCTGACTCCACACAAGGCCTCTGTAAAGGTTGCCACATGTCACCACCCAGCGAGGGAATGGCTATCCCACTTCATGGAATAATAAGCGGATACTCAAAGGAATGAGTAATTGGCTACAAATTGGTTGATCCACCCCAGATCTGTGCCGGGTGGTCCCGGGCAGCACACTGTGGTTCCATAGCAGCAGTAGAGCCAGTGCAGGGTCCCTGACACCCTCGGCCAACCCAGTCTTCCCTCAGCTCCGATCTCAATACCTTTTCTTGGCTGCACAGTGACCTTTCCTGTGATTAACATCTTATTTTTTGATAAGGATTCTTAGCATACAGCAAACAGTTTGTTTTCCAGAGGATATATAAATGAAGGATTATTTAATGTTTAGAGTAGGAAGCAGAAAACTTTCTCTTTTTCTTTTGGTATATAAACTGTATTAGCAGACAAGGCCACAGACTTAGTGCTTCTTGGACACTGCCACTGAATGGCCACAGTGGCCAGTGGTCTTGATGTGCTGGCTTCAGACACGAAGGCCCCAGAAGTGGTGGAGCCCTCTATGGGCTGGAATCTTCTTCAGTTGCTGGAGGTCTTCATGGAGCTTGTTATCCAGACCATTGACCAGAACCCGGCTATAGTTTCCAGCCTTTCCATCCTTCTGTCTGTTCAAGAACTGGTTGGGGATCTTGAATGCATGGAGTCTACATAGTGGCGATCACATGTTCCACCTCATCCTCAGTGAGTCCTGAGCTCTTGGTGAGGTCAGTGTCTGCTTTCTCAACACTACATGAGCATATCTCCGACCCACACCCTCAATGGCCGTGATGGCAAAGGCTATTTTCTCCCAACATGGATGTTGGTGTTGAGTACTCACAAAATAGAACTTTTCAAGGATCATGAGAGACAAGGCAGCAGCACAAGTGGCGGCGGGCAGGCCTCCTGTGGAAGAGCAAAGTTTTTCTGCAAAGAGCCAGATCGTGAATATTTTAGCCTTTGCAAAATATGTGATCCCCTCCTGACTACTCAATTCTGTCCTTGTAGCGGGAAAGCACCCACAGACAATCGGAAACAATGGGTGGGCTGTGTTCCAGTAAAACTTTATTTAAGGATGCAAATGTGAGTTTCATGTAATATTCATTGCTTACAAAGTGTTTTTCTTCTTTTGAGTTGTTTCCATCCATTTGAAGATGTACAAACCATCCCTAGCTCATGGGCAGTCCAAAAGGCAGTGTGGACCATCATTTGCCAAGCACCCCACCTCCTAAATGGGTGCAGTGTTCAAATAAATGTCCAGGCTGCTGAAGTGAGTGCCAGTCGCTCTACTAGGAAGGTTCTAAAGGACATACATAAACAGACATCTCAGCCAATAAATTCCTACTTGTACATTAACATGTGCTGAGGGTAGGTGATAAGCAACGACAGAAACGCATCTTCTATTACAACTGATAATCTGAACTAATGTACTCTTAAAGATACTGAACATGTTTCAGAGCAAGCAAAATGTGTATATGATATGACACTATTTTGGTGACCATAAAAAGCATTTATACTAAAAGAAAACTAATCTAAGAAACAAAATAACTGCCTTTTAACAGATCAATGTGATTAATAGATGATAAGATATTACACTTTATATATTTGATTTTTATAAAGCATTCATACAGTTATATGAAATTGTACTGAAGAAATCAATTCAAATTGCTATAATAATGGGCACTGGTACATAAACTAAGAACTGACTAAAAGACCAGCAGAAAACCTGTCATGCTTTAAGTTAAAGGTAAGTACTGTGAACTCTTTGATTCTTGGCATGCTGTCAACTAGAAAGCTTTAGTGAGTGGTCCTTTGATCTACCCATTCAATGTTATTTGATCCAAGTTCCTGGAGGGCAAAGTCTATGTCTATGCATCTATTTGTTTTAAAATTTCTTGTGCCTTGTTCTATGCCTGACATGTACTAAACTCAATAAATAGAGCTAAAATGAATGAATGAATGAATGAATGAATATGATGGTGAGGCTGAGACAATACAAAACTTTGAACTGATTTTTGGTTTTGTGTTTTTAGAGACAGGGTCTTGCTGAGGCTGGAGTGCAGTGGCACCATCATAGCTCACTGTAGCCTCACCCTCCTGGGCTCAAAGGGTCCTCCTGCTTCAGCTTCCCAAGTAGCTGGGATTACAGGTGTATGCCACCACACTCAACTAATTTTCAAATATTTCTGTAGAGACAGGGTATCCCTATGTTGCACAGGCTGGTCTTGAATTCCTAAGCTCAAGCAATCCTCCCACTTTACCCTCCTGAAGTGCTGCGGTTACAGATGTGAGCACAGTAATACTAGTGTACCCGGCCTGGTTTTGTTTTTAAGCCAAAAAAGCCTAAATTACATTCATTGTGCGTTATATTCTAAAATTGTTAGAATATAGACATTGTGCCAAATTGTAATTCTCAATTAAATTAGTATTTTTAAAAAGTGAACTTGAAGTTAGTAATAAATACCTCAATTCAGTTTTCAGGAGGAAACATGAAGAGCATTTCATTAAAAAAGAGAGACTAGGTCGGGAGCGGTGTCTCACGCCTGTAATCCCAGCACTTTGGGAGGCCGAGGCGGGCGGATCACGAGGTCAAGAGATTGAGACCATCCTGGCCAATGTGGTGAAACCCCGTCTCTACTAAAAATACAAAAATTAGCTGCATGTGGTGGTGTGCACCTGTAGTCCCAGCTACTCAGGAGGCTGAGGCAGGAGAATTGCTTGAACCTGGGAGGCAGTGGTTGCAGTGAGCTGAGATTGCCCCACTGCACTCCAGCCTGGTGCCTGTCGACAGAGCAAGACTCTGTCTTGAAAAAAAAAAAAAAGAGAGAGAGAGAGAAACTAGTAATATGAGAAATAAAATGAAAATTAACTATGAATCCTTAAATATATAACTTTTACTTTAAAAAGGAAGAGTAAGATATTATCAGGTAGAGAATTATATCTGAGCATAACTAGGGATGTGTTCACACGAATGATTTACTAAAACCAGATATCAAGGTATAACACCTTTTCATTTACTAGTCTTACATCTCTCTTTAAAAGCAGTTAGATTTTCTCAGATTATCTTTTAGTATGAATGCTTCTATTAGTCAGCATAGTAGTGTTATATCATTTAATATTTTAGTACCAAAAAAACCCCCAAGCAAATAGCTCGATAATGTGCTGTTTGAATGTTCTAAAAACCCTTACAAAGTGTCTCAATGTTATAAAAAGTTGAGTAGTGATTTCCCACAATTTGTACAAGTGGTACTCCTTCTCCAAGCTTCCTGCCCTCGTTCAATTTCTCTCAACTTACTGGAGCAAACTATGCTGAAAGTTGGCGGTAGGAGGAAGATGCCGGGAGAGGAGCTCTGCGGTCCCCAAATTTATGACATATGCTGTGTGACACACCTTTAACTTGATGGCAAGCCAGTGGTTTACATTCACTTTCTAGGAAGTCAAACCAGGCAGGGTATAACTGGATATTGTGGCCTTTCCAGCTTCATAAATTCAGTATTTTAGTTGGGTATGAATAAATGTCACAATGATATGCCACGAATGCCACGAAAATCAGTTTACATAAACCTGCCCTTAATGATGTTTTTTGTTTGTTTTTGAGATGGAGTTTCCCTCTGTTGTCAGCCATGCAGTGGCGCGATCTCGGCTCACCACAACCTCTGCCTCCCGGGTTCAAGCGATTCTCCTGCCTCAGCCTCCCAAGTAGCTGGGATTACAGGTGTCCGCCACCACAGCCAGCTAATTTTTTGTACTTTAGTAGAGAGGGAGTTTCACCATGTCAGCCAGGATGGTCTCATCTCCTGACCTTGTGATCCCCCCGCCTCAGCCTCCCAAAGTGCTGGGATTACAGGCGGAGCCACTGCGCCCGGACCTTAATGAGGTTTTATTTAAGTGAAAAATGAAAGTTTAAAATTTTTTAAATTTGAATAAAATACACTTGAATCTTTGATTACAATGACATACAAATAAGGAAAAAAATATTGAGAAAATTGGCATGGTTCTCATGGCAGGATTGATAAGAATATGCTATATTTCCCCCTCAAAGGTCTTCTCAGAATACTTTTGCTGGCCAGGCATGGTGGTTCACACCTATAACCCCAGTGCTTTGAGAAGCTAACGTGGGAGGACTGCTTGAGTTCAGGAGTTTGATACCAGCCTGGGAAACATAGAAAGACCCTGTCTCTACAAAAAAAAAACCCCAAAATTAGCAGGGTGTGATGGCGTATGCCTATAATTCCAGCTACTCCGGAGGCTGAGGTGGGAGGAGCCCTTGAACCTGGGAGGTTGAGGCTGCAGTGAGCTATAATCATGCCACTTCACTTCAGCCTGGGCAAGACCTTGTCTGTCTCTAAAAATCTAAAAATAAAAATTAGCCAGGCATGGTCGTGCATGCCTGTTGTCTCAGCTACTCAGGAGGCTGAGGCAGGAGGATTGCTGGAGCCCAGGCGGTCAAAGCTGCAGTGAGCTGAGATTGCGCCACTGCACTCACCCTGGGTGGCAGAGTGAGACCATCTCTAAAAATAAAAATAAAAATGAATGCTTTTGCTGTTATATAAAAAATTGTTTAAGGAAAAAATTATAATGTATTTTGCAATTTTTAATTTCCAGCTGTTCTACGGTCAATGATGACAGGAGACAGGAATTTAGCTTAGTAGTGCGCTCAAAGAAAGGCAGCATAGCAACTATTCTGCAGGGCGAATTGCTCAGCAAGCAATAAGCCCTCTGTGTGGCAATCTAACATGTGCCCATGCCAAGATAATTTGCTAAAAAAAAAAATTCTAGAACAAAAGCTATCACTTCATCTCAGCTACTTACTGTGAGAAACTATTCTATATGTTTTTGTATGATTTTCAGTCTCATATAAAAAGGAAGGTATACTGTGGCTGATGTCAATATTTAACTATTTTGGACTCTCTGCATTTCAAAACCTTCACAAACTTCAAAACTCTGATTAATTATACTGCCTTATGCCAAAACATATTTGTCTGGATCAACCCAAGTACAGTGCACATCAGCTTACCTTCAGGAATTATAAATGCATCATTTTGAGACGTTTTGTGGCAATACTAGTATAGGCCCCATTTTTATATATTTTTTTTGAAGCCTGATAAAAATATATGCATGGGTGCTGGGGCATTTGGGTGAGCACCAGCCTTCCAGATTGCTCCTGCTAAATGAAGGCGATTTCTCCACGCAAAGAGCTGTGGAGGCTGAAAACCTCCTCAAGGTTGTCCCAGAGGTGAAAAGCCTTCTAATTTAGTGGAGCTACTTGGGTGTGCCTTTACAGTAAAGTAGGAGTGCTGTAACTGCGTTATAATTCCCTTTAATATATGCATTTTTCTTTCTACTTCCCTCCCTTCCTCCTTTTCATCCTTTATCACTTGCTACTTTATTTGTAAATTTATGTTCCTTTCTAGATTAAAGTCACTTCATACACATGTGGGGCAATTTCTCCCAGAGTTGTGATGGTTGTAAAGTCATCCCTAAGAATCTTGTTTGACATCTCACTGTCTTTTTATACAGGGAAAGAATAAGGGGAAATATGGAACAATCATAATTAACCATAAATGAGGAATATAAAAATAATACAATTGAGGTTTTAAGTCTCAATCATCAATTTCAAGAAAAGGATTAAAGACTAATATCAAAGATATCAGCAAAAATGATTTGTACACTCAAAAAGCATGTAGGGCTTTAATAAATGTTTTACTTTTAGTTTTAGTTAACAGCCCTTTGCTTTTGCATGTGGGGTTTTTGTTTTGTTTTGAGACACGGTTGTCCTCTGTCAGCCCAAGCTGGAGTGCCATGATGTGATCACGGCTGGGCTAAAGCGATGCCCCGGTCTCAGCCTTCCCAGTAGTGAGGATTACAGGTATGCGTTACCATGCCTGGCTAATTTTCTTATTTTTAGTAGAGATAGGGTCTCACTTTGTTGCTCAGGCTGATCTTGAACTCCTGGGCTCGAGTGATCCTCCCGCCTCAGCCTCCCAAAGAACTAGGATTATAGGCATGAGCCACCATGCCTAACCTGTATTTTGTAATGATAATGGTAAAGTGCAACTATGAATTGCAATAGAAAGCAAGCTAAACAGTATATAGAAAACTAGGCTTGCCATAAGTAAGCTGTCCCAAAATTTCGAATTTACCTTAAAGGTGAGATAAAAAGGCAAAATCTCTTGCCCCTTTAAGGAAAATGGTACAACATGACAGACATTTGATTTTACTCTTTCTTTAATAACTATCTTTACTTTTACAATAGCACTATGTTTTTTTACAGCTTTATTAAGGGATAACTGGCACACGATTAACAGCACATAATAAGTTTTGACATATGTATATACCCTTGAAACCGCCACCTTGATGGAGATAAGGCAACATAGCCATCTCCAAAACTTTTCTCTGCCTTATGGCAGTTCCTCGCTCAGTTTCCTCCCCTCTACACCCTTTCTTTGGCCAACCACTGCCTCTTTGGCTGTCACTATAGGTCAGTTTGACATTACATTTAATAATCTGTAAAGAAACAAAAATGATCCCTTTCGCTCAGTTAAAAAAAAAAAAGAAGACAGGCTGGGTGGCTCACACCTGTAATCCCAGCACTTTGGGAGGCCAAGGCAGGCGGATCAACTGAGATCGGGAGTTTGAGACCAGCCTGACCAACATGGAGAAACTCAGTCTCTACTAAAAATACAAAATTAGCCGGGCATGGTGGCACATGCCTATAATCCCAGCTACTCTGGGGGCTGAGGCAGGAGAATCGCTTGAACCTGGGAGGCAGAGGTTGCAGCGAGCCGAGATCAAGCCATTGCACTCGAGCCTGGGGGACAAGAGCGAAACTCCGTTTCAAAAGCAAAGCAAAACAAAACATATACTTTGTTCCTTAACGGGAAGGTAAAGTAATAGTGTTGGGGTGAGGAGGAAGACGCACAGGTCATTAGAAGAAACTCTCACCTCAGTGATGATTTTGCCGATTATTTTTCATACTCCACAACCTAATGCTAATTGGATTAAAGAGTCATGAATCCAGGAAATGAAGTAAAAAAGGTGTGTTGAGTTTAATAATGGTTTTTTTTTCCTACGTTATCTATTAGCTTATTTCTAATTAATAAATGGATTTACAAAATCTGGCCAAAAATGAAGGTCTTCACTGATAAATGCTCAAACAAGCTGTATGTTGGAGTTTTATGTCAATAATAAGGTAAATTGTTGCAAATGACATTAAAACACTAAACTCTATCTTATGAAAGTACAATTTTATTCTATTGCAATATGTAAAAATCACGTATGCAGATAAGTAAAGACTGGCTGAGAATGTCAAAAACGATAGTTCAATTTCCTGGTTTGTGGAAATATGTGTATATTTTTTAAATTAAATAAATATTTTAGTATGTATACTAAATAATTTATTTCTATTCCTTTCCAACATACATTATTCTGTTGAACTTGAAGGGTATGCTTTTGCATTTTGAGAGTGTTTTTGTAAGATGTGATATCTAAAATAAACTCAATACTTCATTTTATAAACAGCACATTTTTCATTCTCTTGACATTGCCAAAGGATAATGCTGTACATTGAAACATAAAACAAAAATAGACCCAACTCAGTTGGAAGCATAATATATGTAGCACTAATGCCCCTTACTGATTACCACAAAGGTGTTTGCTTTTGCTTTTTGTAGCCCTTCCACTGTAGAGCAAGAAACCAGAAATACATTATTTGTGAAAGGTGGTTGTACTAAAATGTTTTCATGTGGTGAATGCTTATTCCACACTCTCATAAAACAAATTAGTCTTTCATGATGAATGAAGTATTCGTTCTTTGGACTATGTGCATTTCAAAGCTTGGACATGCTTAATTTCAATGCCAACAAATCTGTGTAAAATACGTAGCTTAACATATACTTTATACATGGGTTTATATGTGAATTTTAATTAAAATATGTTTCAAATAGTCTATTAGTTCCAATTTCTGTTTACATTGTGTTGAAAGATACGGCAGTGACCAACCTAATTTGACAATTTACTAAAATTTTTTTCATATAGTTCTGATTTAAAAGATATAGAAGTATTTTCAAATTGATTCATACATTTGAAAGACATGTTTTTGAGCACTCTGTATTTAGCACCAGACTAGGAATAAAAGTTTATTCAAATGAAATAGTAAATGGTAAAATGAGAGTGTGCTCTGAAGCACACAAAATTAAGGAAGACATAAAAATAAACCAGTGGTTGAAAACCATAGGTACAGATGAGAATATGGATGAGTCACAGATAGGAATTTACACTACTTGCTAATACTGATCATTGAAAAGATACTGCAAGTCCAATCTTCATTACTAGTTTTGAATCTGTTAACAATTTCCCTGACACTGAGGCCGAAGTAGACAGTTTTGATTTACAAATGAAACAGTTCTGTGGATCTGTGAATTAGATTTGCAAATTAAATATTTCTATGATGTATCTGCTCTACTAAGATTTTAGATGAGAGGGTCTTCATTTCAGACTGGCAGTAGGCCAAGCAAAATTGAACTCAGAAAATCCTGGGTTTTGGCTGGGCATGGTGCTTCATGCCTCTAATCCCAGAATTTTGGGAGGCCAAGGTGAGAGGATTGCTTGAGGCCAGGAGTTTGAGATCAGCCTGGGCAACAAAGCAAGACTCTGGCTCTACAAAAATAAAAACAAATTAGCCAGGCCTAGTGGCGTGTGCCTGTAGTCCCAGCTAATTGAAAGGCTGAGGCAGGAGGATTGCTTGAACCCAGGAGATGGAAGCTTCAGTGAGCTAGGATTGTACCACTGCACTCCAGCATGGGAAATAGAATGACACCTTGTCTCAATCAATGACTCAATCAATAAATAAAATAAAATCCTAGGGTTCACTCACAAAAACAAAATAAATGCTGAATTCTCAGAAAATAAAATTATAATACAAATTCTTTTTAATGATAACTTCATACTTACACATATTTGTATATTTCCTGTAATGAATATAGATTTAGCAAATAACTATGAGCAATAAATTTGTTTTTTCTTCTGAAGTTAAAAATCTATATTTTGGTAAAAGCCCCAACATTTTAACAAAAAACAGCTGATTTTCATCTATTTCTTTCAAGATTTATATATTACTTGGGAATTCTATTGTTTATATATTGATTACAGGCTATAATTACATTAAGTAAACTGAGAAAGCATGTCACAAACTAGTTTTAGCAATAACTATATTTTTACATATCTGTCTTTTGAAAAAGCTGGACTGGATATTTATATTTTACTTAGTAATATCTCAATTTCCTCAATAAGTAAGTCAGTAAATTGAATTTATAGTTTATTTTGTCTTTCCTCCCATCAAATTATATGAATAAGAAATACTGTGGTCTCATAACATAATTCTATTTCCAAGAGAAAGAACATGCAAGTCTGTAGAATAATAGTCAATAGTGATTTTTGTCAAAATATATTTATTAAGCATCTATAGTACGCAAGGCACCGTAGGGGTGATAGCAGTATGTTTTGTTTGCTGTCCTTGCTTTTAAGAGAAGTACACTTTTTAAAAAAAGACAAGTCTACTTTAGGTAGAAATCCACATTTAGGCAACAAATACAGAAGATGTTTTCCATTCTGTATGTCAAAGGTAGCTTTGGTGGATTCCGTATTCCAATTTAGGGCCTCTGATTCAGACATTTCAAAGTAACCTTGTGAGTTACAAGCCTCGAAAATGTAGGGTGTGAGTGGTGATCAAATGGTATGCCCAATGAGATCAGATCATAGAGGGTCTACATTCTTTATGCAATGGGCAGCTATTGAAGAGTTTCAAAGCAGGGAACAGTTTTCTAGACAGAAGTGATAAGACTGTGAATTTAGTAACAGTATTTGACTAGAAAGGAGAGGAAAGATCTGAGAAATGTTAAGGAAGTACAATTGTCCAGACTTGGTCACTGGCTGAATGTGACCGGTGACAAACAGCTTCCAGGTGGCTGGCTTGGGTGATGAGATGGATGAAGTTGCCACTTCTTAAAGAAGGAACCAGGAGGAGACGCACACATGCAGAAAGAGGTTTATTCACTGTGGGATGTGTTAAGTTTTAAATGATTTGGGGGACATTACAATGAAATGTCCGCTAGGCAGTCTGGGTCTTTGGAACTTCAGGGAAGAAATCTTTGCTGGGATGAAAGATTTCAGATTCATTATATAAATGAAACTCATTAGCATATGTGTTGTCATCGAAATCATGGGAGTGGATGAAATTGCACAGGATCCTCAATAAATGTTATTGGGTCTAATGAATAAATGAATAACCGGGGAAGATTAGAAGAGAGAACTCAGAGGTTAAGGAGGAGTCCAAAATAATAAGGAAAGTGCCAGGTAGGATAAACAGTACCCACTCTGTAAGTTTCTCTTCAGTCATAGGGAACATATAGTTTTGTAGCAGAATACCATAAAAATGTATACTATAAATGAAGTTTTAATAAAACTTCAATAATTAATAACTTGGAGATAACCTAATTGATATGATAACATAACTGATTACTTGGAGATAGCTAAATTCACTATTTTGGAACTGACACATTTCAGCAGACTGTGAATCTACATCGTTATGGAACTCATGAATCCACATTATTAATAAAATGTGAACATCACTCCTTCAATTTACTCTCTGAGAAAAGAAAAAACAAAACATAACGTGAAGCTTGAGAGGCATTATTAAGTAAGAGTTATGAGCACAAACTTTAGAGCAGTGTTTCTCAACCTCATTTTCTTTCTTTCTTTGTTTAGAAACAGGGCCTTGCTCTCTTGCCTAGGCTGCAGCTCAGTGATGCAATCAGAGCTCACCGCAACCCTGACCTTCTGGGCTCAAGTGATTCTCCTGCCTCAGCCTCCAAGTAGCTAGAACTACATGCGGGTGCCACCATGCCCAGATAATTTTTAAAAATTTTTGGAAAGATGAAGGTGTTACCATGTTGCTCAGCTTAGTCTTGAACTCCTGGGCTCAAACCATCCTCCCATCCTCCCACCTCAGCCTCTCAAAGCTCAATTTCATCCACTCCCATGATTTCGATGACAACACATATGCTAATGAGTCTCATTTATATAATGAATCTGGGACTACAGGTGTAACCACTGCCCTCAGCCTTCGTTTTCACTACATTCCTAAGGAGACATTTTAGACATATTTTTCTTAACCAATCTCTCCTTCCCCATGAGATTTTACTACTAATGGTGTACTGTGTGTCTGTTTATGTATGTCCTGTGGGAGAGCCACAAACCATGGTAATGTCTAAGATTTTTTTTTACCCCCAAAAAAATTTCTGCTCTCATTAAGAATGCACACTCTGGAGAATCATGCTGCCCCAACTGAGGTCCTAGCTCTACTGCTTTTTAGCTGTGTAACCTTGTGCAAGCTATTTAATCTTTCTGTGCTCCAGTTGTCTCTTCTGTAAAATGGGGATAGTAATAGTACTGTCCTCATAGGAGTGCTGCGAAGATTGAATAAACTCACACACGTAAAATACCTAGCAAGCCTAACACATAAACAGTAATTACTCCTTTTTTACTTTATCTATCTATCTCTACATATATATATATGTATATATTCTTCTCTTTATTTTCATTTTACCTTGTTACATTGTTCTTTGTGAATGTTCACTTTGTGTTTAATAATTTTGCTGTTTATAATTTAGAAAACTTTTTTTTTTAGAGACAGGGTCTTGCTATGTTGCCCAGGCTGGCCTCTAACTCCTAGGCTTAAGCAATCCTCCTGCCTCAGCCTCCTGAGTAGCTAGGACTACAGGTGTGTGCCACCACGTCTGACATAGGAAACATTGTATTATTAGTTTTATCCATGGTTGTTTTCCCCTTCCATGATATATAAAAATGAGTTGACTTCATATCAGTTTTATTAAACTGTGTTTAATAAAGCCATATTTTTAAAGAAAAAAGTAATTCTTTTCTCAAAAACTAGATATAAAAACAACAACAACAAAAAAAACAAATAATAAAACTAGGTACTAGTCTTCAGAGGTACTCATTTTATTTCCATGTGTTATATTTTCTGTTTTAGCCTA
Organism: Cacajao melanocephalus; assembly: GCA_963573385.1. NCBI lineage: Eukaryota > Metazoa > Chordata > Mammalia > Primates > Pitheciidae > Cacajao > Cacajao melanocephalus. Next base: position 20,396 of record CAUYLG010075539.1, read on the forward strand.
ATGCTCAGACATTGATTATTTATAACCATTACCAAAATTATAGATAAAACCAGAATTATTTGGTAGAACCTGTTTAACTAAAATTTTAAATTTTTTCCCTGGATTTTTAGTATTATATAGCCAGTATTCATTACATGTGTGAAAGCTGGTCAGATATAAAGCGAGCACCTGCTCTTAGAGGTCACCCACATCTCAGGATCACAGAGCATTCCTAAGAACGTTTACAACATGGTAAAGGCCATTTGTTCTCGTGCAGCTGTGAAGTCCAATAATGAGCTACCAATGGTTTTATGGTCCCGTATCAGTAAGCCATGTGCTCAGGTATGTGATATCTCACCGAGTTTGTCTAGATGTAACAGTATTTTGCCATACATCTCATAGTTTATCTTCGATTGTCAAAATCCTTTGTGTACTCCATAGAACTGCAAAAGGCTTTAGCTTTCAGTTTTGATTATGAAAAAGCAGTGGCATAAATTGCTGAACCAGGGTGCTGATTAAATTCAAGGTATTCAAAACATGGATTGAGCACTTATTACATATGTGTGAAATACAAAGGTGAATAAACTCACAACCCTGACACTAAGCAGCACACATAACCATTATACAAGGCAGAAAGGGATAATGAAACTACAGAGGTATGACCACAGTTATTTGAAGCATAGAGAAGGGGAATGATACATTTAGCTAAGGGGATTGGGAAATGCATTTTGGAGGAGGTGGCATTTGAGAATGGCCATATAGGATTTTGAAGGGCATGTAAGGATACATATGTTGTTATAGGATGAAATTCTGTTCATTTGCAAGGCCCTGCAAGAGGCATGCTCTATCCTCTACTTTCTCTCTGGAGCTTCACCTGAACACATTCTGTCCTTTCTCTGGTCTAGCCACGTGGGCCCATCGTAGTTCCTGGTACCCTCTATCCTGTCCCATGATTTCTGCATATGTTATTCCCTCTGGCTAGAACACCTGTACACCACCTTTTCACCTATGTAACTCCGAATTATCCTTCAGATCCCAGCCCAAGCGCTACCTTCTCAGGGAAGCCTTCTCTGGCATCTCTGATGAGATCAAATCCTCTCACACAGGCTCTCATCCCATTCATTTGTATGATCACTTGAGTGATGTCTGTGTGTCCCAGTGGATCATAAGCTCCATGGGGGCACCAACTGTGTGCATTACTTCACCTTTGTATTACCAGCATCTGGCAGAATGTCTGACACCTACCAGGTGCTTAAAAACTAGGTATTGAATGAGTACATGAATTAATATGAACCAAGAAAAGCACAGAGGTGTGTTTGGAAACTGGTAAAAAGTCTGGTTTGACTGAAGAAATAATCTTCAAGTTTATGTTCAGAGATGATGATGACATACAAGTTGTACAAAAGTATTTTTCTGGTAAAATTAAATAATGGCTACTGTTTCCCAGTGCATAAAACAATACATTCATGGATAGATTTATCCATTTAAAGTTTTTCTCCTATATATTGTTTCTAAGCATTTGAAGACTTACAGTAGTAACAGTCTCTCTCTCTCTTTTTTTTTTTTTTTTGCCTGTAAGCATCAGTGAACAACAAAATAAATGAATGTACAGCAAAAAATATTAGAAGAAAAAAGTTAACAATGATTAGTTTGATAGCATAATTATTATAGACATGTGCTTATGGATATTGTAATGTACATACATATAACAGTTATATTTTTCATGAATTAAGTTTTTCCTAATTGATAGGATCTCCTTTCTACTGCAAAGAGGTAGAAAAGATTGTTGGCCAGGATGAAACGTTCATAGGAAAAACGTAAGTTCATTAAATAATTCACATAGCTTGAAATATTATAATTTTGCAACTGTGTAGACAAAACATCTGGATGATTAGATGAATTTTTCATTTTCCATCCAATTGTTTCAGAGTTGTATATTCCTTCAATAGCCTAATATCACCATGATAACTTTACATCATATATATATATACATTTTTTGGCTGCATATTAATTATCTGAAAACAATTTAGGATTTAACAATCACAGTTACAACAGTATGCACTAATTGTTCAGAGAATTTCACTCTATTTTTGTGTTGTTATCCGAGTTTCACAACTTTTCTATTTCCTAATTCTACAGTTACTATTAAGAGTGTATTGTAATTCCCAACTCTAGCTTGTTCTAAGACTTTTTGGTCCATTACATTTTCCTAAAGTGTTCGTTTTATTCTTTTTTCTTCCTCTTTTTTATTTAATCATTAAATTATCTTATTTTATTTGGCTTTATACTGAAATAACCCAATATATTACACTGACCTCACCAAAGCTAGACATATGTGCAGCATTTACTTAATTGAACCTTTCTGGCTTGTCTTGTTCTATATTTAAGCCTCCATTATGCAATGCTATTTACTTGATTTATTGGGTTTGGCTTACATGTTTTATAAATTGTGACTGTTGGGAAAATTTTAAAGAGATTGACTTGGCCTGACTGGAGAGTTTTATATTCCGGACTCAGTGCCATTGAAGTTATATTTGTTTTTAAAAAAATACATGCATTTTAATAAGGACCTTGATCTGGGAATAAATAACAGTGGCTAGGACAAAAGTTTCTTCCAATTTTAGATTATTTTTTCCAATTTTAGAATTTAGTTGAAGTCTCAAGTCTATGGATACCAAACACTGGGGTGAAGGGTTGGAAATTTAGTCACTGGGATGTTTCAGGATATCTGAATAGAGGACATTATATAGGCCCTACGTTCCAGTGGTTTTCTGCATTGTTTCTTTCCATCCAGAAATTTGGACTTCTGACTAAGTCCTTTTCTAAGGGCTTATGCTCTTTTTCTAAGGGTTTCCTTAGGTAAAACTGGTAAAGTCATAGTTACTTCATTAACAAAGTTTAGTGGGAATTGCTGTGTACAGGTCTTATAATATCCTCTATGAAAGTCCCTTCAATATAAAATATTTAATTCAATATAAAATACCACCTTTTTTTCCCTTTCGTCTGTGGTTTAGATTCCTAATTTTGTATGTCTCTTGCTATGCCCAGTAATATATGAAGAGCACTATGTCCAAACAATGCGCTAAGTGCTATGGATTCAAAACTAAGTTAAACACCATCCCTGCCCTGAAGGGGCTCACAGAGCATAATGGAGTAGTGTTGACATGGACAAGGTATAGCGGTGGCATTCAAGAGGGGGAGGTAGAACACACTACCTGGCCAGCGAGAAGGAGGAACAGAGAACACCAGAGAAGAGGTGACTTTTGAGCTGAGTCTTCTAAGCGATTTGGGTCTTCTAAGAGATTTAGTCAGACAAGATGGGGAAGGTGCTCCAGGAGAGGAAACAGCACAAATGGAGATGCAATACTCATTCATTCAACCATTCAAACAAATTTACTGAGCAAGTTCTATGTGCTATGAGTAGAACGCATGGCTCTGCCTTAAGAAGTGCCCTGTCCAGTGGAGAAGGAAGATCCAATACACAGATAAGGTGAACACACAGTACTATAAGAAAGCAGCAGTGGCATTCCCAGGGCGGAACAGAGCTGAGGAAGGGCTTCCAACCCCGATGCCTACCCGGCTGAGTTTACGATCTCAGTCCTGTGGAGGAGGCTCCTGCTGCTCTGCACTATGGTGGAGCCTTCTGGACCAAGCCTGCGTGGACTCTGTTCATTCTATCATTGTCCTTTCAGGGCTGCCCCCATCAGAGTGCTTGCCATATGCTGGGCCTCTCCCCAACCCGTCTCCACTTCCCAATTGCCCCTGAGATCCAAACATGATTTGTGCTCAGGACCTCAAAATTAAGACGAGGTGCCAAGAGAGCAATCTTGCCAAAGACTCCGGGACCTGGAAGGGCCACTGAGAGACCTATTGGCAACACAGCTCCTTGTTATCTCCAGACCTGCAGCAGCACCTCACTTGGAAGCTTGTTAGAAATGAGGAGTCTTGGCAGGCCGCGATGGCTCATTCTTGGAATCGCAGCACCTGAGGTCAGGAGTTCAAGACCAGCCTGGCCAACATGTTAAAAACCTGTCTGTATCAAAAACTACAAACATTAGCTGGGCATGGTGGGCACATGCCTGTAGTCCCAGCTACTCAGGAGATTGAGGCACGAGAATTGCTTGAACCTGTGAGGTGGAGGTGGCAGTGAGCTGAGATGCGCCACTGCACTCCACCCTGGGTGGCAGAGCGAGATGAAAGAGAGAGAGATGGAGAGAGAGAAGGGAGGGAGGGAGGGAGGGGGAGAGAGAGAGAGAGAGAAAAAAAAAGAAAGAAAGAAAGAAGAAAGAAGGAAGGAAGGAAGGAAGGAAGGGAGAAAGACAGAAAAGACTCTAAGGTCTTAGGCCCCTGAGAGAACCTGCATTTAACAGGGGTCACGGTCACAGGTGAGAGAAAAGGAAAAAGAAAGAAAGAAAGAAAAGGAAAAAGAAAGAAAGAAAGAGAAAGAAAAGAAAGAGAGAGAAAGGAAAGAGAAAGAAAGAAAAGAAAAAGAAAAGAGCAAGAGAGAGAAAGAAAGAGAAAGGAAAGAAAGAGAGAGAAAGAGACCAGAAAAGAAAGAGAGGGTAAGAGAAAGAAAAAGAAAGAAAAAATAAAACAGGAAGAAAGAAGGGAAAGAGAAAGAAAGAGAGAAAGAAACAAAAAATAAAACAGAAATAAGGCAAAGAGAAAAAGAAAAAGAACGAAAGAGAGAGAAAGAAAGAAAGGAAGGACAAAACAGAAAGAAGGGAAAGAGAGAGAGAAAAGAAAACAAGCAAGAAAGAAAGAGAGAGAGAAAGACTCTCAGGTCTTCAGGCCCCTGAGAAAAATCTGCATTTAACAAGGTCATGGCACAGGTAATGTTTTCATTAAAGCTGACACGTACTGGCCTAGCTCACACATCCACTGAAGCCATTCTAGACGTATAGAAGTCTACTTCTAGGGCTGAAGAACATTTACCAACTTCCTCAGGTATCTTAGTCCTCACTTGGCTGTATTTACACATAAATCCCTCAAGCAACACACTTGAAACTTTATTTTCACCTTTGTTATAACTTTGGTGGAGATAAAAACAGTCATCGTTCTTGTATATTAACCTTTCACATACTTTTGAAGTACTGGTTTTCTTAACTCATAATTAGCTTGAAAAAGCCTTCATTTGTACAAAAAGGGAAACTTCTTGGGTTAGAAAATTTTGCTAATCTAAATAGCACATGCCTAATTGAGAAACACAGGATAAAATGTTTCCTCTAAGCAGCATTTATATTCTTTTAACAAGGCTTTGCCAACAGCTGCTGACCTCTGATTTGCTTATTACCTTTCAATAGAATGTGGCAGTCCTGACACACTAAGGCTTTTTTCTTTGCCTTGAAGTCTTTAATGACCACTCCATCAGGTTGCTTCTGCTGGAGAATGATTCTAACTGTCCTATGGTAGGAATGTCTCTTCTTACACCTCTTCTGAGCCACAGCTTGATCAGAGATAGGATTCCAATGTGTCACATTTCATTATCTTAGAATCCTCCAAATAAAAGCAGTGATATTGACTCAAAATTAGACACTTATAGATGAGCATCCATATGTGGTCCATTGTACAAAAAAGCTTTAAAAAGTCTTTTTCTAACAAAAACATAGTAAATGTAAAACTTTTGGGCTTCTTCAAAGACGTAAAAATTTACTAAGATAATAGGCACAGCTGGGCATGGTGGCTTATGCCTGTAACCCTAGCACTTTGGGAGGCTGAGGTGAAAGGATTGCTTGAGGCCAGGGGTTTGAGACCAGTCTAAGCAATGAAGCAAAACTCCATTTCTACAAAAAGTTTTTAAAAATTGGCTGGGTGTGGTGCTGTACACCTGTGGTCCTAGGTACTCAGGAGGCTGAGGCGGGAGGATCACTTGAGCCCAGGAGGTTGAGGCTGCAGTGAACCATGGTCTGATCATGAACTGCACTCCAGCCTGGGTGACAGAGTGAGACCCTCTCTCAAAATAATAGTAATAATAAGTGTAATATATTTATTATTGTGCTGTAATTTACAGGAATCACTATCTTTAGACAGCAACGATTTTCTGCATATTTGTATGTATTTTGAATATAATTGAATTGAAACAGAGCAATTGTCCCAGTTCAGCATGCTGCAGGGTAGCTCTGCTCTATTCTTCTATCTGTCTCTAAAATTTTGTTTAGAGACAAAGTTTCACTCTGTGGCTCAGGCTGGAGGGCATGGGCATGATCAGACCATAGCTTACTGCAGCCTTGAACTTCTGGAATCAAGGGATGCTTCCACCTCAGCTTCCTGAGTAGCTGGGACTACAGGCATGTGACACCATGCCTGGCTAATTTTAAAAACTCTTTTTTTGTAGAGAGGAGATCTTGATATATTGCCCAGGCTGGTCTTGAACTTCCGGCCTCAAGTGATCCTCCTTTCTCCACCTCCCAAAGTGCTGCAATTCAGGCTTTAATATTACATTTTTATTGCTAAAAGAATAATACTATATATTTTGACTGTAGTCATGGTCACATGAATCTTAGCATTTGATAAATTGTATAGAACTAAGCAGGCACACACATATGTGCAAGCACACACATATACAGGGCACTTGTCTTAGGCATTTATTCCAGAGAAATAAAAACTTATGTTCACACACAGACCTGTACACAAATGTTTATAGCAGTTTTATTTGTAATAGTCCCAAAGTGGAAATAATCCAAAAGTCCTTCAATGGGCAAATAAACAAATTGTGGTATACTCGTATTACGGACTATTACTAAGCATTAAAAGGGATCAAACTATTGGTACACACAAAGACTTAAATGGATCTCAAGGACATCTCAAAAGGCTATATCCTGTATGATTCCATTTATATAACATTCTTGAAATGACAAAATTACAGAGATGGAAAACAGATTAGTGGTTGCTGGAGGTTAGGGAGTGGGGTGGGAAGGAGGTGGCGGTAGCTGTGGCTACAAAAGGGTAGCACGAGAGATCTCTGCGATGGAACTATTACATATCTTCACTGGTGGTGATCACATGAAACTATACGTGTGAAAATATCACATAGAACTGAGTATATACACACACCCCTTCACACGTACATATATGTAAATGAGCACATGTAAAACCAAATAAGACTGCTGGCCTGCATCCCCATGAATTTTCTGGTGGTGACATTGTGCTATACTTATGCAAGATGCTGTCATTGAGGGACACTGGGCAAAGGGTAGATGGGATCTCCCTGCCTTATTTCTTACAACTGTATGAAAATCTAGAATTATCTCAAAATAAAAAGTTAGAAAATAACACAGCAATGTCTCTGAACCTGAGGCTGTTGTAAGAATTAATAAGACAAAATATAGAACACAGATCTTTGAAAGCTTTCTTTGTGTGTGTAAATCAGTAGTGTTATTTTTAATTCTGAAGGGGCACTCCAGCATTAGGTTGTATAGTTGGAAATTACATGAAATTGATGGACCTCACCTCGATTCTATCTTTTAAATTTGGAGCTTAGGGTTTTATTAATTTCTTTCACTTATTAGGGTCCACTAGTTTTGCTAACAACTTCAGCAAATGTGTCTACTACTTAAGAGATTTTGTGTGAGACGCTGAATGCTGCATTCAATGGGTGCTGTCTATAAATACTGTTTAAAATTAGATGGCAAAGACTTTCAATTTACATTCTGCCAACTGTTTTACCACACTTTTTTTCTTGCCTGTTTGCCTGCCATGTTATCCTCTATAATGAGTGAGTTACAGTAATTGTAGCTGGAAAAATCATCATGCAAGGGGGAAAAAAAAGCTCAAAACCTGCCTTATTTTTAAATCAGTAAAGCTTCTGTCATTTTTTGGCTGAGTTACAGCCTCACAGCAAAGTCAAAGAACCAGTAGAGTAAATGCCACGTGGGGAAAGGCTCGGTTGAAGCATAAATTAACTGTATTTCATTTTCCCTTAATAAAGAATTTCAGTTTTTCCACAGTTAACTGTATAATCAATTTGCTCCCCTGCTGGTTTGCTAACTTGCTGTTGGCTTTACTTCAATAATATTGAGCCGAGCCTGTAACAAGAGAAAGAGGAGGAGCTGATCTCACTGAGAAAAAAATTCGCTGCTGTGATAGAACATACAGTTTCTCCTTCCTGGAATATTTCTGGGTCTTTTATCCTTTAAAAGCCTAAACGTGTTGCCCCAAGACCCCATACTCCTCTGGCCGTTCCACACTCATAGTATCTGATATATTCACAGAGCTGCTGTAATCATGTTTTGGTGATGGGAGAATGTTCAAGTTTTAAATCCTCCGTGTTCCGTAGCCTTGGGCTTTCCAGCCTTGGAATGCCACTGGAAGACATTTGTGCTTGATTGATTGATTTATGTTTTATTTTCTTTTTCAAAATCATTTATGCAAGAAGTAAGGAAGTCGCTTCTATGAGTAATGCAGCATAACTCGACATCAAACACTGCTGCGCAATCAGCACTTTAATTGTAAAATTATCCTACTGGAAGGGTTGGAGAGAGCACAGAAAAAATACATTCTATCATAACTGCTGATTTTGTTCTTCCTGCCCTTCCCATGCCTAGAAATTATACCCTATACTATGGGTTGGTTCACTAACTTACTTGTAATTCCACTTTTTTCCCCCAGCTCTCTGGATTACAAGACACAAGTTAAACATACAAGATAAACAAATATTATCTTTAGTCACAGAATCACCAGACAAAAAGCTCTTCAGAGTGAGCTGTCTCCACCCCTCCACATTGCTATTTCTGCTCCTCTTGCCTAAAGCGGCACTTCAATTTGAGGACGACTCACTCAGAGAAGTGAGAGAAGGGGTTGTGCACTGAAGTCAAACCACCACAACCCTTTATCAGCTCCGGGGATGGGTGCCTAAAATCTGGTTTGTGCCTCAGATAGCTTTGTGGTCACATTAACCCCTAAAGTACCTTCCAGAGGACTGGGAAGAGTATAGGATTACAGGACTTCACAGATTCTCTGTGTAGACTTCACAGAAAACCTCCCCTTCTCAGCAGTGATTCTTTCTTTTGTTTCCCTTAGCTCGTTTTCCAATGATTACGGCACTTACTGTATAGTTTTGGAATATATCTCTCATTGGCGTCATTCCTGGGTCATCATGACGTAATGGTTTGGAATGAGGTTTTGTTTTTGTTTTCATCCTTAATTTTATTGTAAATTCCTATTTTTTTTTCCTCCCTGCCTTTCCCCAGAGAGTCCCCAGGAAGTACTCTAATCAGCTGAGCTATTTTTCGATTTCCCTCAGTTTTTCCATCTGATGGGAGAGTCCATTTAAATTGATTTTTCTGAAAGAAATGGTTCTTTTTTTTTTAAAACAGGTTATATGAGAAGGAGTAAAAAGAAGGGGAAGGATAAGAAACTATGCCATTTAACACAACCTTTGTCCTTCTAGAAACTTCAAGATATGATGTTCACCCTGACTATGTACAAAATGTAACAAAGCCTTCATGATTATGCTGTCCTTGGAAGCTAAATCTGAGCCTGCTCAGCAATGCTAGGCTTCCTGAAATGTTTTCACTGAATTCACCAATTCCAAATTTCAGTTTGTCTTGAAATCAAAGCAATATAGAAAATTCATACATACTACAGTGATAACAATCTCTGTTTTACAGAATCCTCAAGAAAATAAGTAACAAAGATACATATGATTGAATTTCTCTTTGGCAATCACAGAGAATTATTTTTTGAGGAAAATATAATTAAGAATGGCATTTTATTTGAGGAAAACACCCTAACACATTGTCACTGAGTGGGCTAGAGCATTCCAAACCCTTTCCCTGTCATTTCTCCTTAAAATGCAGACCAGACTTAGGAGAATAGCTTTCAGTCCCATCAAAGCACACAATCGCTGGATTGGGGCAAAAAAGCACATTGGAGACAGTTGTTTGGCTGCTTTGGGACAAGCCATGACAAGCCCAGGCAATAATTTGGAAGAAACTTTTCCAAAAAGATCATGTACCAAGCTCCCAATTTAGAAAGCCGTAGGGATCGTGTCCAGTCAAATAATGGCAGCCACACCCATTGTGTCCAGTTTGTTCGCCATCCAAGAGATGTGACTGACTCACTTAGAGTGACTGACTTAGAATCCACCGAAAAGATGTTCCACAGACTTTCTTTGAGACGATTTTTTTTTCCTCCTTATTCCTGGTTGATAGTGAATCTATACTTTCATTTTTCATTTTCACACTTGCGGAAATGGTCACCATTTCTTTGGTCTTTGATCTACTTTTTTTTTTTGAGACAGGGTCTCACTCTGTCGCCCAGGCAGGAGCGCAGTAGTGCTATCACGGCTTGCTGCAGCCTCGACCTCCCAGGCTCAGGTGATTCTCCCTCCTCAGTCTCCTGAGTACTTAGGACTACCGTGCATGCCACTACTTCTTGTTACTTTTTGTGTTTTTCTTGGAGATGGGGTTTCACCATATTGCCCAGGCTGGTCTCAAACTCCTGGGCCCAAGCCATCCTCCTGCTTCGGCCTCCCAAAGTACTGGGATTACAGGCTTGAACCACCATGCCTAACCCCTATCTGTTAATTCAGCATTACTGATCTTGGATAATCTTTGATATTCTAATCAAATTCCTTGACAACGGGGATCTGCATCTGCATAGTTGTTATTTCTAGAAGACTTTTTCTTCCACTGGAGTTTATAAAGTCTCCTGAACAAAAAGGTAAAATGAAGGCTAATGCTAAATTTGTTTTCCTTCTTGTACTCAAGAAAATTAGAGGACTGAGGAAATCATTTATGAAAGCAAAAAGGAAGCCTTATTGATCTTTGTAGGGCAGGTAGCTATGGATATCTCGCGTCTGTGAGAAAGCAGGTAATATTTTTATAAGTATGCTGGAAGATGAGAAATGCCTTTTTCTGTAGCATGGCCATGTTGAAAATATGTGTGTGCATGCAGACACACATACCACAAGCAAAACAACAAAAAATCAGAGTGAACAAAGAGAAGTCAAAATTGAAAGAGGTAAGACTAAAGTTAAAATTTCATGTGCTATACTCCAGGGCTTTTTCTGAACTACTGTCCTGTGATCAGAAGCATTCAGTGTGACAATTGGCAAAGGTAAAAATTGGCAGCATGACTAACAATTGCAAAAAACAAGTACTTTTTTGAAATGAGGAAAAAAACTGTATTTTTTTCTTTGATACTAAACAGACACACACACACACACACACACACACACACAGCTGATTTATCACGATTTAGAAAAAAATGTTAAAACATCCCTTGCTTCCAGTCTTACATATTTTGCTTAGTGCACAGAAAAGGATAGACTTAATTTTCGTGGTGACAAAAGAAGGCAGATTTATCATACAGTGAGAGTTGTTGTCTGGCTTTTTCTTTCTTTTTCTTCTTTTTTTTTTTAAGAGACAGGGTCTTGCTCTGTCACCCAGGCTGGAGTGCAGTGGTGGAATCATAGCTCGCTGCAGCCTCGGTCTCCTGGACTCGAGAGACCCTCCCACCTTAGTCTCCTGAGCAGCTGAGACAGAAGTGCCACACCACCACACTCAGTTGATTTTAAAAAACCTTTTTTTAGAGATAGGGTCTTACTATGTTGTCCTGGCTGGTCTCAAACTCTTGGCCTCAAGCAATCCTCCCGTCTCAGCCTCCCAAAGCGCTGAAATGACAAGCGTGAACCACTGCACCTGGCCTACCTAACACTTTAAATTAAAAATACATTTCTCAAAATAAAGTCAACCTATACATTAAGGGCAGATTGAAAATTTGCAAGTTTCATGTCCCTTATCAAAAATCTCTTCTTTACCCAGGTAATTGTCAAGGAAAACAAGATGAAATGGAAGCATCTGCTCCCATTTATGCATTTATTTCTTATTTCACAAATACTTGTTAAGCACCTCCTAAAGTTTGGAACACTATGAGAGTTCATATCAGTTAGGGTCCCAAGAGTAAACAGATGGCACATTCAAATTAGGATAATCCAGAGGGAGTTTATTTACAAAAGGGATTAATTTCAAAGGTGTGGATAAAGCAGGATTATGCAGGAACTCAAGGCTAGCACCAGCAGAACTGTCACCACCTGTAGGTTCTGAAGGAGAGGGAGAAAGCAAAGGAACACAACCAGGGATAGATCTGGGAGGATCAGGGACCTCAAAGAGAAGGAGCCAGGGCAACTAACACCTTGATCTCACCCTCCTTCCCTCCTCCAATCTCTACCCAGGGGTCCCCACTGACTGACCTCAGCCAGCATCTGCAGAGCCCTGAGCTCACTGGCGGGGTGTGTGCAGGCAGCAGCCAGAGAGCAAAGGCAGAGAGCAGAGTGAACAGGAGGTCTGCAGGGACAGATCCAAGACCCTTGCATGGGGCCAAACCAGTGAACAGGAAAGCACCTGTCCTCACAAAGTGGACTTGTTTATTAGAAAGCATCGATGTCAACTCTAACAATAAAAATGTAAGTGCTTTCAGGCAAGTACAGATTAAGGGCTAATTTCCGTTTGGGGCAGTATGAAACGCAACGAAGTAGCAAGAGAATTGAATCAATGTGCTCTGAATGGCTGCTCTGTTCTTCAAAAGCAGGATTGTAGAATAATGTATACCATTTAAAAAATTGTTTTAGAAACCTTTCTCCTTGCTCTAATGGGGTGATAATGTAAGAAGTTGGAAAGGGAAGAACAAAGCCATTGTGTGAAACACAGCCCTTATTTTCCGTTCCTTCTCTCAGCATAGGAGCATACTAGGGTGCTCTGCCCTTCTGGACTCCCTGGCACATGTCATACACATGAGCTAGAGCTCTCAGTAACTATTATGGCCTCAATAAATTCATATGTTCAAAACTAACCCTTGATGTGATAGTATCAGAAAGTGGGGCATTTGGGAGGTGATTAGGTCATGAAGTCTCCACCCGTGTGAATGGGATTAGGGTCCTTATAAAGGAGAACCCTGGTCCCTAACTAGCCCCTTCTACCATGTGAGGATATAGCAAGAAGGTGCCATCTCTGAATCAAGAAGTGGGCCCTCACCAGACACTGAATCTGCCAGTAACTTGATCTTGGACTTCCCAGCCTCCAGAACTGTGAGTAATAAATTTCTGTTGTTTATAAATTACCCAATGTATGGTATTTTTGTTAAAGCAGCCTGAACAGATGAAATAACTCACTTCATTTTTTTTTTTTTGAGATGGAGTCTCACTCTTGTCAGCCAGGCTAGAGTGTAATGGCAGGATCTCAGCTCACTGCAACCTCTGCATCCCAAGTTCGAGCAATTCTCCTGCCTCAGCCTCCCAAGTAGCTGGGATTACAGACATGCACCACCACGCCCAGCTAATTTTTGTATTTTTAGTAGAGACGGGGTTTCACCATGTTGGCCAGGCTAGTCTTGAACTCCTGACCTCAGGTGATCCGCCTGCCTTGGCCTCCCAAAGTGCTGGGATTACAGACATGAGCCACCATGCCTGCCCAACTCACTTTCTTTTTAAACAAAATTTCTTTTAGTTTCAGTGCTACCTGTCCTTTAAAGCTGGAACTGGCAGGGCACGGTGGCTCATGCCTATAATCCCAGCATTTTGGGAGCTGAGGAGGGTGGATTGCCTGAGCCCAGGAGTTCAAGACCAGTCTGGGTAACATGGTGAAAGCCTGACTCTACTAAGAGCCTACAAAAATTACAAAATTTAGTTAAGCATGGCAGCACATGCCTGTAGTCCCAGCTACTTGAGAGGCTGAGGCGGGAGGATCACTTTTGCCCAGGAGGCAGAGGTTGCAGTGAGCCGTGATCACTCCACTGCACTCTAGCCTGGATTGCAGAGCGAGAGAAAGAAAGAAACAGAGAGAGAGAGAGAGAGAGAGAGAGAGAGAGAATGAGCTAGAACTTCTCTAAGTACCCTAACACTAATCTCTTCTTCTAAGCCACCGTAGTACACAAATCGTTTCATTCATAATGTGTGTGTTTCTTCTGTCCTTCAATCTTGACCTTAAAGTTGCTTAAGCACTCACAGATTTTTTAAACTATTTTTTGTAGATTCCTTTCCACAGCATCTAGACCTGTAGATAATGCAGAGAGGATACTTAGTTCGATTAATTATGTTTGATTATTGAGATAGACTGTCCCATTAAAATTAAAATAACATTTATTGTTCAACCTGCTGGATCACGATCCTCCACAGGTAGGTTGATTATATGTCCTGTTTTGCTTGAAACTGTCTCAATATGTGTCTGTATTCTCTGAGCAAGTATTAACAGATCTCTCCCTTCAAGTATAAATATCCTGAAGAAAATATTTGCAATTCATATACCAGGTAAGAGTTAAGTGTCTGTAATATATAAAAAACTCTTACAACTCAACAATAAAAAGACAACTCACTTTTTTTTTTTTGAGACAGGGTCTCACTCTGTTGTCCAGGCTGGAATGCAGTAGTACCACCACAGCTCACTGCAACCTCTGCCTCCCAGTGTCAGGTGATCCTCCCACCTCAGCCTTCCAAGTATCTGGGACGACAGCTGCATGCCACCATTCCTGGCTAATTTTTTGTAACATTTGTAGACATGGAGATTCACCATGTTGCCCAAGCTGGTCTCGGACTCCCGGGATCAAGCAGTCTGCCCACATTGGCCCCCAAAGTGCTAGGATTACAGGTGTGAGCCACTTCACCCGGACTGGTAAATAACTGTAATAGACAGTTCTCCAAAGAAATATACAAATGGCTAATGAGCACATTAAAAGATGTTTAATACCACTAATCATTATGAAATGCAAATCAAAACTACAAGATACCATGTCACACCCATGAGGATAACTATAATCAAAAAAAGAGAAAACAAGAAGACTGTGCACAGTGGCGCATGTTGTGTGATTCCATTGATGTGAAATGTCCAGAATGGGCAAATCCATACAAAACAAAAGTAGCTCCATGGTTTCGAGGGCCTGGGGGAAAAGAGAATGGGGAGTGACTGCCTAATGTGTGTGGGGTCTCCTTTAGGGATGATGAAAATGTTATAGAGCTGGTTAGAAGTGATGACTGTATAACACAAACTATACTAATAAAAACCAATTAATTGTGTACTTTAGAATGGTGAATTTTATGTGAATTAAATCTCAATTTTAAAAATTACACAACAAATACAAAAAACAAACAAAACAAAAAACTTCAATGTCTCCTGGTTTGAACAGTTAATTATATGATTGCTCTATGCATAGGGCAATTAGCAGGGAGGAATGGGAGGAAGTAAAGAGTATGAAGATTGCAAGGATCTGGGAGCTGAAGAGTAGGATAAAAATCTTTCAAGACCTAGTTCTCTAAGAGATAGATAATTAGCAGTACAGGTGCAATAGTTTGGTTTTGTATTTTTAGTCTAACGTAACCCAGGATCAAGGTCAGACTGAAATTCCAACGATTCCCTTGAAAAGTAAAGGTTAATATTTCTCAGTACGGAAGTTCCCCAACCTAACAAACTTTCTAGTAGAACCTTCAGATAGAGGAGCCTATTCGCCAAATGTTAATTCAGGAGAGAACTTGGAGTCTGAGGATTTAAATGCTAAGCATGGCCAAAATGTTCCTGATGAAACTTTTGTGGCAAGACTCCCCTAGACCTTGCTATCTACCTTCCCCTGACCCTGGCATTGGCCCACATTCAAATGTGTCTAATTGTCAGAGTCAGGGGCAGGTAGGCAGCACAGAGACCCTATAGCTGCTGAGTGATCCCCTAGGTGCATGCAGGAATTACCATGGACAGGAGTTGCCTCCTTCTTCACCTGTGCAGTGGAGATGAAACTAATCCATCTTGCACAAAGGTGACTGATAGGATGTGTATTAACCTTGTCCTAAAGCTTAAAAGATGAACTCACACTCCTGTATAGGGAAGCACATGTGGAAGCTAGACATTTATAAGCCTAGCCCGTTCATAAGTAGAAAGCTATACTCAGTTTATTCCCCTTCTTTATTTTAAATCAAGTGTTGAATAAGAGGTTTCCTTATTAAATAAAATCCCCTGAAGTCTCAATTAGGCCCTCTTAAAGGGGCATCCATTCTGCCTGAATTCGTCACACCATCTTCTTGCTCCTTCCTTTTCCTTTTCCCCTCCTTTTCATTAAGGACTTTGTGTAGACTCTGCACCATGAAACACACACAGAAGTAAAACCCTGGATATTTACCCTCAAAGACCTTACAGTTAAGTTGAAGAGACAAATAGAAATAGAAAATGCTAGATAATGTTACGCTTTAAACAACATATGAGCATTGTCACAAAGCAATATATGATTACATTCTAGGTGGTGGTATGGGAATAAGTGCTATGAGTTTAGGAGGGTGAGATCCTTGTGAGAGGAAAAAGATTGAGAATAGTTCATGTTTCATCTAAAGTAATTCTCATTTCAACAAACTCTTAAGGATTTTCTACTGGCAACTGAAATATGGTGCCCATTGACTAAGGCTTGAAAATAGTTTTGCTTTATATAATTGTGATCACATTTGATCTGTACGATAAGATTCTAATACAATCTCCCTTCCTAACTCCAAATTGGACAGCCTCTTAGCATTTATGGTAACAGGATTTGACCTATAATACATTGTGTTTATATAATACTCTATCTTTAGCATCAAATGGAAAAGTTTTCCAATAATGAGCTTTTGGAACACAGTCAATTCACAGGAATCAAGTCACGCTCATGACAGCTCAGCAGCTCTGAACTGTTCTTGAGAAAAGAGTGAATGACAGGATGCAAAACTAGCGATTGTGCAAAGAACTGAACTGCTCCGTTCATCAAAACTTGACTAAACTTTCCTTCTAATTGACTGCTTTGCTATTGACCTTTTTTCAGAGGAAATTGTACTTAAGAGTCTCCGGTCCTCCCACTCCCAACTCCTAAAAACCTTTTGCTTTCTCTCAAAGGCAGTACAAGTAGACCTTCAGCTAAATTATCTCGAAACACACGCAGACTCTAATTTTTAGTTTGACAATTACTTCACTTAACCACCTTTTTTCATGTCTGAGAAGCCAAACCAATCCCAAACAAAACCAAATCAACAACATTTATCAAAACACCACCGTCACTGCCAATAACAAATACAAATTTGATAGTTACAATAAGAACCATTCCATGAGACAGGATTCCCTTGCTGTCTTCATTTTGCAGTGATGTGAGGCACATTTTGTGAGCCCTCTGCACTGAGAACGTTCAGACACAAACAAAGAAATGAAAAGTTTTCCTGTTTCAGGTGTTTTTAGATGCAGAATTTTCCATACTGGATTAGATCATTTCCCCATCAAAACCAATATCCTGCTCAGTTGACATGAAGTTAATGATGGCGAAATGCTTTGAAAACATAAATACTACATACATGTGGGCAACATTGGGCTTGCATACTTTGTGGCTCCAAGCCCAGGCTCATGACAGGATATCTTGAAAAGAACATTAAATCTATAGAAGAGATGAAATATTTACAGATTAACTTCTTGCTTCTTTTCACATTTTACAACTTGAGCAAATAAATAATGTTTTTAAAAACCTGGAAGTGTTAAGAGTTAGGGATGTTTCCAGATCTAGCGAAGCATGTGTTTTGCTACATTCTTTATAATGCGTGTTTCTTGGGTTGGCTCTGAAGAATTGAGTTAAGCAGGTTGCATGTAATTACAGGGCTCACTGCCTAGAAATGATTATTTTGTTCTTTCTTCTCTCCTATCGGAAAGGGAATGGGAAGACAGAAAGCTTTACCAAGTAGTATTCTCAAGTTGTTTAGCTTTAAATTTGCTTAGAAAGTGGGAGCCATTTTTTCTTCAGTTCTGTTTACCTGGTGTATTTCAGGTTAGTCTATTTGTTCTTGAACTATGGGATGAACCTTAAAATAAACTGAAGACTGTAGTGTTTGCCTTTTTACTTTAAGTGTTGTTTATTGAACAGCTTTTTAAGATTAACAGCCATTGAAGAGTGTATGGGATTCATCAGCCAATTATGGTTACTTTGCTCTCTACAAAGGCTGAAAAAAAATCACCCAGTGGAGTCCTTCATTCTTTTTTGTTACTTTTTAAAAGGGATCTCAGATGTTTCATTTCAAAAGTTTCCAGATAACTTTACCATTTGGTCTTTATTTAATTTGGAATTGTTTAGATCATCTGAAGAACACTTGCATTCCTAACTATTTCAGAACAATTAAGGTCTTGATGCTTTTACGGGCTTACATTTTTACTAAAATTCTATTTGAGATTCCATCTAGATCAGATCTATGTTTTCCAAGCATTACTGGATAGCAGAGTTTATAAAATGCAAAAAAGTTGCCAAAATAATACTTAATATTTATATGTAGTTTCTATCTCAAAAATCCCAGAGCACTTTGCATGCAAATATTTATCCTACTTTATAGATGAAGGAATATGGGGACTAGAGTAATCATTGTAACACTGTGTAGCAAAAAATAATGAACGGAGCTGGAAATAGATGCTTTGTTTTAGTCTTGATTGTACCACTTTGACTCCTGGCATTTAATTTCCATGGGCCTCAGTCTCTGCACCTATAAAAAGGGATTTAGATGAGATATACTGAAAAGGACACTAACATTCTTCAGGTCTAAACTTTGAGGAACTTTTCTAAAGCAAGAAAAAGAATAAGGGCTAAACAACTTGTCAGAGAGGAAAGAGAGCAAAGAGAGCAAAGAGAGAGGAGAGAGGATTGGGAGTAGGAGGTAAAAAGGCAGAGTAAAGTGGTCTTGAGATAGGGACCAACCTTCTCAGTGCACTGGTCAAGCGCCGGACGTTGCTTGAGAATAGCACCTGGTGTTCTGGGCTTGTGTGTTTGTGCCAGCAGGTATATATTGGGATGTGTGCAAAATAAAGAGTTCCAGTCAGTTGAGTGAGGAAAAACCTGTTGGGCACGTTGTTTTGAGTCATGTGCGTATAGCAGTCATCAGATCTCTGCAGCTTTTCTATCTTAGCTGATTTACTTTTCACTTGCTTTTCCCAAACCAGCATGACTTACTAGTAGGTTCATAGCTACAATTCATTGTGTGTACACAATGCCAAGCCATAAATTAAATTCTTTCAGTTCCCAAATTAACTGACAGCATCTAATCACACAATTAAATGCTTTTATGGTTATGAAAGCAATACATGCTTTATTGAAGAATATTAGAAAAAGTTGAAAAAAAATTACCTGTAAAATCAAGATTGAGAGTAATCCCACCACCCAGAGAATAAATAATCACTTTCAACATTTCGGTATGTTTCCTTCTGGGTTCTTTTCTATGAGCATATATACAATTTCTGTTTTCAAACCATTGTACATGCAGATTTAAACCTTTTATATTGAGTATATTGTTAGCACCTTTACGTGATAAATGTACTTATATAGTAAGAGGGTATTTAATTCTGATGCCAAACATCTGGATGAAAAGTAAAAAGTCAATTATCTAGATATTTTTCCAATACCCAGATGTTTGGCACCACATCGACAAAACATTAAAATCCTTGACCAAACTATGCAGCTTTTGCACAGATGTCTGGCATTAGGTAGGCAAACTCTCTCTGAACTGATGGACATTTTGGCAGTAGAGAGACGGCGCATGTATTATACGCTCTGGGTCAAAAGTGTTTTAAAGTTTAGCTCGTGTACATGGGTAACCTTTTCATCGTTTCACAATGAATCAGCAGCGCGAAAAAAAAAATATATTTGAGGAACCCTTAATCCACTACGATGAAAGTCTGCTATCTCTCTCTGTATTTTTGGTCACTTCTCAGCCTGTGGGACTGTTCGTTGACCTTGAGAGCTTAGCATAAAGTTGTTGTTTCTTTCAAGTCTTGGTCTTGAGAATGTGTACCCTAGTGATGGTTTCGTTTTGTCTTTTTACTATAGTCAAGAAAGTTCTTTCTGGCTGATAATTTTATTAACAGATTGCTCTGAATATTTAAAAGTCATGTTAATGTGTCAATATCCCTGACAACAGTCCTGCCTAAAATGCATTCAAGACTTTTAAAAAAGATATTTTTGTGGTTTTCTGACTATCTTGTTTCTTGGGTTATAATTCTTTATCTAGCTCTGCGTTAGTCAGTGTATATATTTTTGCATGTATACTCCTTTTCTGATTCCTTGAAGACATAATAAAAATTTGATGAAGTTCAATGTTATCTACCATTATATCACACCAAATTTTATGTCCTTGAGTCCATATTTATAGTGATCCTAAAATTTAACATCCCTAATATATTTGTCTACTTCTTGACAGTCTAAAAGTTGTCGTTCTTCATTTTCCATCCTGTTTTTCTTTTCATTGGTGTTGCTTTACGTCTATTACATGTCTATAGCTGCAAAATGTTTTTAATTCTGTGGCTGAAACAGAAAAACAAGAAAATCTATCCAGCTTATGCCAAAGGGAGCAACGTAGCTGAATGATTAAATGCATGAATCAATTAGTAACATGGGACTAAGTTCACATCTTGCCGGCACAGAACTGTTCAGCTTGTCCCTCTGTGTTCTCCTGGCCCTGTCATTAACTTGCTCAATTGCCATTGAGAGGACATTAGCTTGGGCTATGCCTGAGCTTTTTCATCCTTCATCCATAAAAGAATTACACACTCCCACATTGATACGTTTTCTGGAATAATTTGTGAAGATTCTTTGACATCGTTAATATTAAATGTTGTTATTGTTGAGTAACTTGATTTATATGAAGAAATTACATGAGAAAAACCAGGTAGATATAAGTTTTTGATTTTTTAAAAATATCAATAAACCACTGTACATTTGAGGACTGACTGCTTTGTTTCTTGCAAGACACTGTAATTTCATTTTTGATTTTAGCATCTGGTTTTATGTGTATTATTTGCTTTTATGAATATTTTCTTCAGATTTATTGAATGTTTTACTATGCTTGGTGTTTTTGCCCAATTGAAATTTAATTATAGTTTTATATTCTGGGTGTTTTTCTGGGGTCTGTGCAGGTCTAAGTAAAGCAGTCATTAAGGAGGTGATATGCCTTTGCTATTCTGGGAAGATACTATCTTCACATGATTGCTATGTTTATATGTTTTTTGTTTGTTTGTTTTTGAGATGGAGTCTTGCTCTGTCACCCAGGCTGGAGTAGAGTGGCGCCATCTCGGCTCACTGCAACCTCTGCCTCCTGGGTTCAAGCAGCTCTCCTGCCTCAGCCTCCTAAGTAGCTGGGACTACAGGCGCATGCCAGCACACCTAGCTAATTTTTGTATTTTTAGTAGAGACAAGGTTTCACCATGCTGGCCAGGCTGGTCTTGAACTCCTGACCTCAAGTTATCCACCTGCCTCGGCCTTCCAAACTGCTGAGATTACAGGAATGAGCCACAGTGCCTGGCCTGCTCAGCTTATATTTTTGGATAAAGATGAAAAGCTATAGCTACTCAGCTAAATATTTGGGAATATCTAAATAGTTGCATAATGTTCATTTTCATCCAAAGTTTGACATTGCTGGGCCCTAAAAACCAGTACCCCTAGACTTCTGACCTAGTAGATTGAGATGTAGATTTCTACTTGGCCACATACGTTGCTGGCTAAGTCTGTTTGTGCTGCTATAACAAAATACCTTAGACTGGGTAATTTATAAAAAACAGAAATTTTCTTCTCACAGGACTGGAGGCTGGGAAGTCAAAGATCAAGGCACTGGCAGATTCAGGGTCTGGTAATGGCCTGCTCTCTGTTTCCAAGATGGTGCCTGTTGCTGTGTCTTCCACAGGGAATGAACACTGTCTCACATAGCAGAAAGGCAGAAGGGAAAGGAACTGTCTCTCCCCCTCAGTCCCTTGTATAAGGGCACTAATCTCACGTATGAGGGCAGAGCCTCATAGCCTAATCACCTCCCAACAGCTTCTTCTCTTAATACTATCACCTTGGGGTTTAAGTTCCAATGTATGATTTTTAGAGAGACTACATTCAAACTATAGCAGTATATGTAGATATGCAAAAATATAAACGTGGGCACACATGAAAGATGGTAGAATCAGTTTAAACATTTATTTCACAACCGATGATTGAATTCAGTCACTAATTGGTTGCTTTACGGTTAAGTAGTTGTTTGACAAACTTCAAAGTTATCTTTCACCCTTGATATATTTTTCACATTCTTATTGGTATAGGAATATTCTGGTTGTACATATGCTTACGCAACTAAACTTTTTTTTTTCTTTTTTGAGACAGGGTCTCACTATATTTCCCAGGCTGGTCTTGGACTCCTGGGTTCAAGTAATTCCCCGTCTCAGCCTCCCAAGTAGCTGGGATTATAGGCACCTGGTCTTAAACTTTAGTGACTATTTTCTGCTATTTCTCTTTCTCTTTTTCTTTTCTTTCCTTTTCTTTTGAGATGGAGTCTTGCTGTGTTACCCAGGCTGGAGTGCCTTGGCACAATCTTGGCTCACTGCAACCTCCGCCTCCTGGGTTCAAGCAATTCTCCTGCCTCAGTCTCTTGAGTAGCTGGGATTACAGGCACCTGCCACTACACCTGGCTAATTTTTTTTTATTTTTAATAGAGATAGGATCACCTGAGGTCAGGAGTTCAAGACCAGCCTGGCCAACGTGTTTCACCATGAACTCCTGACCTCAGGTGATCCACCCACCTCAACTTTTCAAAGTGCTGGGATTACAGGCGTGAGCCACCATGCCCAGCCTTATTTTCTGCTATTTCTTGATGGGAAAGGTCAGAGTCTTTTCTTTCTCTCACATCCCTCAGCCAATCCATCTGCAAGAACCACCAGCACTATATATTCTGAAACCAATCACTTTTCACCATTTCTATGACTTCCGCATTGATAGAGGCTGTTGTCACCACTTGCCTGGGCTATCACTATAGCCTCCTGACTGGTGTCCCACCTTTCAATCTTGTTTTCCATACAATTTTTTTACCTACACAGATGCGAGTGATGTTTTTAAAATGTAGCCTGAATCATGTTACTTTTCTACTCTGAAGCTTCCCAAAATATTCAGAAGACAACCTGAACTACAAGACCCTATACAAACTGGATTCCGACTACCACTCTCCCTGTCTCTCACCCAAATCTAGCCATGCTGGACATCTCAGTATTCTTTATGTGTATGGTATGAAGCTAGCTTGTGTCTCAGGGCTATTCTATTACTCTATCCTCTACCTGGAAGCTTCTTGCCTTGTCGCATGATATGTCTGGGATCTCTGTTCAGTGTTGCCTCCTCAGAGGGACCTTCCCTTACCATGTGTTATAAATTAGGTCATCTCCCTCTTGTCATTCTCAATATCCTTCATTTGCTTTACTTTTCTTCATGGAACTTTTCACTACCTGAATATATATTGCATATACTTCTGTTTGTAGTTTGTTCTCTCTCTCAGGTACCAGCATGCTATCTTCATGAGAGAAGGAATTTTTTTGTTTGTCTTGTGCATTGATGTAACCCTAGCACCTAAATCGATCTGGCACATAATATGTGCTCAATAAATACCTTTTACTAAATGACTCAGTGTTTACTAATACAGGAGTATGGTTCTCTAGATTTGTACCATTCTCTCATATTGCCCTGGGTTTGCAAATTATCATAGTCAGCTGGGCACAGTGGCTCATGCCTATAATCCCAGCACTTTGGCAGGTGGAGGCGGACAGATCACTTGAGGTCAGGAGTTTGAGACTAACCTGGCCAAAATGGTAAAACTCTGTCTCTACTAAGCATACAACAAAAAAATAGCCAGGTGTGGTAGCAGGCACCTATAATCCCAGCTATTCGGGAGGATGAGGCAGGAGAATTGTTTGAACCTGGGAGATGGAGGTTGCAATGAGCCAAGATCGCACTACTGTACTCCAGCCCAAGCGACAGAGCAAGATTCTGTCTCAAAAAAAAAAATTACCGTAGTCATATATGCACATTCCTGAAAGAACAATTATCAGCAAATAACATTTCCTGGACAATTTACCTAAAGAATAGTAGAATCTAAATAATATTAGAAGACAATTGAATTAGATCCAGTCAGTCCACTACATGATTTGTCTTTTCAGCTGCGATGATAATTTCCAGCAGGTGATATAGGAATATTCTGAATAGTAGGATCTAAATAATATTAGAAGACAGTTGAATTAGATCCAGTCGATCAACTACATGATTTGTCTTTTCGGCTGTGATGATAATTTCCAGCAGGTGACCCAGACATGGACCTGTTGGCTTGCAGCAATGACTGGGGTTAGATGTACCATCCTCATGTGCCATGAAAGCAATGTGAGTGCACACCCACTGTCTGTGTTATTAGGGTAAGTTTTCTTTTCCATCTTGATTCACCTCACACATCATCGAATATTCTGCGTTATGGTAATTTTCGGTGTTCTGAAAAGTATTTACTTCCTACATTACTGAAAACTTTAAAAGACCAAAGTTGACCAGAAAGGCCTTGTCACTTCACAAAAACTTCCCTTTTATAAATGCTTGTGGTTAGTCACATAAGAAATATATGTTGGGTTCTCTTCATGTGTCAAATTATGTGGGAGGCACTAAGAAAAAGCAAAAACACAACACCCCTACATCAGGATCACACTCTCACCTCTCTCATTCATTGTATCCACTCTTGAGAAGTTTATAATCTATTCAAAGCTAAGAAACACACACACACACACACACACACACACACAAAATAAAACAAAAACCACATAAAATGGAGACTAACATGAAAGTATATAGTTAAGAGCTACATAGATGGGTTGAAGTATATATTATGGGAATTGAGGGCTGAGCAGTCATTGACTAGACTGGACCTTTCAGAGAAGGTTCTAAAGAACGAAGGAAAGCTTCATAGAGAAGTGGATACAAGACCCAGTCTTCAGGGATGAGGGACAGTACTGCAGGCACAAGAAATTCACTCACCTGGTGATGACTCAGCATCAGTTTGGTCACCATCATCAAACTGTTTTGAACATGTAGCTGTAACCTAAATAACTTCCCAGAGGTGAAGGCATCTCGTAGGTTTACCACGAGCAGTATTATTAAAGGAGTCTATATAAGGAAGCTACTCCAGAAAGAAATTCAAACCCACACATGATTCAGCAAGAAGGATGAATCATACTCAAAATGGAGGAAATAACTATGCGAGACTTAAATAACTACCGGTGCTTAGTTTAAAAGTATTTTTTTTTTTTAAATCCCCACCTCTAAAAGCGTTTCTTTACTTCCCAAATTCAATAAAATAATTATATTTAATCTTATCAGTATAAAACTTAGTGCCAAAGAAAATAATCATAATATTTATGTTGCTGTATAGATTATTGCAAAATTGATAAAAGCAGATGCAGCAGATAATGTGCTCTTGTTAATACATATGGAATCAGTAATCCTGTAACAGTTTTATCAAGGTGGTGTGATTAATGCCATTTTTTGATGGCAAAAGTGAGGTTCAAAACTGACATTATGCCAAGTACCTACACTCCCGCAGCCTGTAAGTGGCATTGCTCCTGGGGTGTGAAGTCTGGTCTGTCTGGCTCCATAATACCTCAAAGACCTGCCATAAAGAAACTAAATGGGCCGGGCGTGGTGGCACACGCCTGTAATCCCAGCACTTTGGGAGGCCCGAGGCAGGCAGATCACGAGGTCAGGAGATGGAGACCACCCTGGCTAACATGGTCTCTGTTAAAAATACAATAAATTAACTGGGTGTGGTGGCATGTGCCTGTAGTCCTGGCTACTCAGGAGGCTGAGGCAGGACAATCGCTTGAACCCAAGAGGCAGAGGTGGCAGTGAGCCGAGATCTCACCGTTGCACTCCAGCCTGGACGACAGAGCGAGACTCAGTCTCCAAAAAAAAAAAAAAAAAGAAAAAGAAACTAAATGAAAGCAGGTTAAGTAGAAGAAGGAAGCCAGTCTATGATGGTCGACAAAATGAACAGTACGCTCACACAGAATAATCTGGCAGGTGTACAAAAGATTCCATCTACTATCAATCTAGGGCATATCACCTGTAGCAAATCTTGCTTTTAATTTTAACAGCACTTGCGTTATTCACAATACTTAATTTGACCTTTCAGTTTTCTTATTTTTACACTGATTTTTACATGAGACAGAGAAGCACTTTAAATCAATCCCAAACAAAACACAAAATGCAAGTCTCTGAGTCAGGAAAGATTGGGAGCCAGAAGTTTGACTTGGTGAGTTGCACCCATTACGAGCGCTAGCAATCTTTGCCGACCAGCAGCCATTAGGCAGAGGGTTGGGGAGTCAGCACCAGGATAAGGAGGCAAGACCACTTCCCAATTCTCTTGAGTGATGCTTCTTTTTATTCGGTTTGACTTTTCTTTGGTAGAGATGGGGTTTTGCTATGTTGCCAGGGCTGGTCTTGAACTCCTGACCTCAAGTGATCTTCCTTCCTTAGCATCCTAAAGCACTGGGATTATAGGCATGAGTCACCATGGCACCCAACCTTGCTGGAATTTTTTAGACCAAATCTGCCCATGTGGAAATCTAAGTCTTTATAAGAAGCATATTTGAAAGTCAAATACTAGCCATGTTTACATCAGCCACTATTTCACATTGCTTAGGCAGCGTTCTCTTCCACTAATGCTATTAACTGAACATTGGTTCACTAGCTTAGAATGGAAACAATTACATCTAACATTTCGTAGTTATTGTTCTTGACATATATCAAAAGAAAAGTGACACTGGATGTGACAATTCAAAGAAATTCCAATATGGAACACAATTTTTGCCGCTAATTTTTCCTGTGTTTTCCAGTAGAGATGCCCAGCTTTATTTCTCATACTACTTATTTGTTGGGTCCTGCTCACAGGACTGGAGTGAGGTCCTTAGGATATGGAAGTGCTGGGAAAGGGGAAGCGTGATCCCTTTAAATGATAGGGAAGGGCTGGGTAGAGAAAGGTGGGTCCCTGGCTAGGGCGAAACCCCCACGGACCTAGGCGAGGACAGGCACTCCTGCTTTCCCACCCAAATGTTGCGTTTTTCAAGACCAACCTGGGCCGCCATGCCCCCATCCTGGGCCTATAAAAACCCAAGACCCTAGCAGACAGACACACAGCCATACAGATGTGGAGAGGAGATATGGGCAGAAGAAGAAGAAGCCAGTGGCTGGTCCTCGAGAGAACGTTGAGAAGAGCATGCCGGCAGAAGAGCACGCACCAAATCGCACCTGCACGCCACCGGCAGGCCATCCACCAGACCGGAGCAGTCATCGGAGAGCCTGGACCCCCCAGGGGCCCGACTCCAGGGGAAAACCGTCTCCCTTCTGGCTCCCCTCTCTACTGAGAGCTACTTCTACTCAATAAAACCTTGCACTCATTCTCCAAGCCCACATGTGATCCGATTCTTCCGGTACATCAAGGCAAGAAACCCCAGGATACAGAAATCCTTCTGTCCTGTGATAAGAAAGGGGATGAAATTGAGCTAACACAATCCGCCTATAGACGGCAACCTAAAAAAGCACCCTGTAACACACACCCCCTGGGGCTTCAGGAGCTGCAGCCATTCACCCCTAGATACTGCTGTGGGTTCGGAGCCCCACAGCCTGCCCCTCTGTATGCTCCCCTAGAGGTCTGAGCAGCAGGGCACTGAGGAAGCGAGCCACACTCCATCACACACCCTGTGAAGGGGACAAGGGAGCTTTTCCCATTTCAAGTCAATTGCCTGGTGCTGGAGAAGCAGGAACAACAGGACCTGCCGCCTCTGGCTAGAGTGAGGCCTGAAATCACACTCAAGGGAAGCCACAGTTAGGGATAATGGCACCTCTTTTTCTTTTCATTTTTAATTATTCATTTATTTTCTGCAAACTGGAGTCTGGCTCTGTCACCCAGGCTGGGCTGCAGTGGGGTGATCATAGCTCATTGCAAACTTGAACTTCTGGGCTCAAATAATTCTCCTGTCTCAGCCCATGAAGTTGCTGGGATTATAGGCATGAGCCACTGCAACGGGGTTTACTTTTTAAATTGTAGTAAAATATACATAACATAAAATCTACCATCCTAATCATTTTTACGCGTACAGTTCAGAGATACTAAATACACTTACAATGTTGCACAACCAACACCACCATCCACTTCTGTAATTCTTTTCATCTTGCTGTTAAAATGATGAGAGGCCATTGTTTTGGACCTAGGCCAAATCAGATCAGACCTCTTTCTGCACTAGGCCCCAACAGACCAGACCAGACCAAAATGGAGTCACTCATGCTAAATGAGACATAATCAGAATGAAACTAAGGAAGCTATAAAGCTTTGCTGCCATTTTTAGGTTTCTATTTTCCTGATTCAGCACTTCCTTGGTCACTACAAAAACAGACTAGGTTTTTTTTCTCACGCGAAAACAGGAGATTCCAGCATAAAGGGGTCCCCTCTACTCTAACCCTTACAAAAAACAAAGCAAAACAAAACCTGAAGTCCTTGTTCTCACCTTTAAAAATTTACTGTTTTGCTATTTCCCACTGAGATTCGAGACCAAATAAGTACACTGACAATGATGCCAGAGTGACACCAATGTCTAAAGTTTTGGCCAACCAAAATTGAGAGGCTGACCAAAGGGGTCAATTGTTAAGTTTTGCCCAAAGCTGTTTCCTTACATATTTTAAGTTCAATCTAAAGGTTTCTCCACACATAGTGAACTGTAACCTGACTGGAGGTATAAATAGACTGGAACCTACTCTTGTGCCAGTCATCCAGTTTTGGCCTATCACAGGTGGCCAACTGATCAAACGTGTTCAACACCCAGCTGTAACCAATCAGGCTGTTTTTGTACCTCACTTATGTTTTTTGTATATCACTTTCATTTTTCTGTCAATAAATCATCTCGGACCATCAGGCAGTACCAGAGTTACTCTTAACTTCTTAACTTATTCAGGGTTGGGGTCTGCATGGTTCTTGAATTGTTCTTTGCTCAATTAAACTCTGTTAAATTATCTAAAGTTTTTTTTTTAACATTGCAAAACTGAAACTCTACATCCATTAAAGACTAATTCCCCATTCCCTTCTCCCCTCAGCCCCTGACAACCACCATTCTACTTTCTGTCTCTATGATTTTGATAACTCTAAGTGTTACTGATACCCCTTTATGTGGCACCTTGGTGACTTAAGACTTAAGGCTCAGGGAGGTTTTTGGGTTTTCAGGTTCTTTTGTTGTTCTTTTTTTGAGACAGGGTCTCACTCTGTCACCCAGGGTGGAGTGAGTGGTGCTATTACAGCTCACTGCAGCCTCGAGCCCCTAGGCTCAAGCGATCTTCCCACCTCAGCCTCCTGAGTAGCTGGGGCTATGTGCATGTGCCACCATGCCCAGCTAATTTTTAAATTTTTTTGTAGAGGTGAGGTATCTTACTGTGTGGCCCAGGCTAGTCTCAGACTCCTGGCACATGCAGCAGTGGTAATTATATTAAAACTTACAATAATTTTCATTAATCTGCTTTTATTATTATTATTATTATTATTATTTTATTTTTAAGACAGAGTCTTACTCTGTTGCTCAGACTGGAGTGCACTGGCATGATCTCGGCTCACTGCAACCTCTGTCTCTTGGGTTCAAGCCATTCTCCTGCCTCAGCCCCCTGTAGCTGGCACTATAGGCATGTGCCACCACACCCAACTAATTGGTTTTTTTTTTCATATTTTTAGTAGAGACAGGGTTTTACCATGTTGGCCAGGCTGGTCTCAAATTCTAGACCTCAAGTGATCTGCCTGCCTCGGCTTCCCAAAGTGCTGGGATTACAGGCATAAGCCACCATGCCTGGCCTAATTTTCATATATTTTACATATGTATATACATATATATTTAATATAATTTTCAAAATCTGAGCATTGTTATATTACAGTTTTCAAAATCTTAGCATTATAATAATATCCTTTATATTTTGTCTTAGGCCTCTCCTGTCAGTTCTAAAAACAAGTAGAATAAAAACCTTAGGTACCAAGTTATACTTTATTGTTTACCATTTTCTCTAATTTATTATTTCAACTCAGAGTCACCAAAGTACACAGAAAAACCTCATTCAAACACAGTAGTAATATGGCAGTGAGTAGCACTTGAGAAATATAAACCACCGAAGCCAGACACAGTGGCTCACACCTGTAATCCCAGCACTTTGGGAGGCCAAGGTGGGAGGATCGCTTAAGCTCAGAGTTCAAGACTAACCTGGGCAACATGGCAAAACCCATTATCTACAAAAAATACACAAAATTTTAGCTGGGCATGGTGGTGAGTGCCTGTATTCCCAGCTATTCTAGACGCTCAGGCAGGAGGATGGCTTGAACCCAGGAGGCGAAGGTCACCGTGAGCCAAGATGATGCCACTATACTCCAGCTTGGACAACAGAGCAAGACCCTGAGAAAAACGAAAACAGAAACAAGCCAGATTTCCATGTGGATTATATTCCTAGGCAATTTACTATACATGGAAACACAGTGTAGCAACTATTATTTTCTTCTGGAAACAGTCCTCTCACAGAAGAGTAAAGTTCCTGACCCAGGGCCTTATGCCAACTTTTACTAAATGCAGGACTTAATAAACTATAAATGATATATTTTATGTTTCATAGCATAAAGCTTTCTAACACACACATGCATAAATCAATTAAGTAGTGCTACAAGTAGTCAATAAACATAAAATCCATTTAATATGGTGCAGTCTCTTTGACCACATCTTCCTGCTAGCTATTACGATGAAGCAGAACAGCTCCAATGGGCAGCCTTATTAGTTTTATGGATTTCAGGGTGATTTCCTTGAGGACATTTTGACAAGTATATTGAAGGAAAGTTTGGGGCAGTTGTGCGATGCTGTTTTGGAAAAGAAAAGAAAGTGAACTCAGGAGTGATTACTTGCCATTCCCTCGTTCTCTGATAGTCAATTTTCCCGTCATAAAACCTAGGGATTAGAACTAATCGCAGCCCGATAGTGTGGTTAAGGTTGAGATTCATTTTCTCAAAAGGGGAGAACAACATATGTTCATGTGAGAAACTGCCTGTTTACGTGTCAGAAGTTACAACATGGGTGTAATTGGCAGGGGGCTGTAAGTGTGAATGGCTGTGAGTAAAATCACTGTAAGGACTGCTTGCACGATGTCCCCCTCCAATTTATCACTGAGTGGAAGAAACATGAGCTGGGAGATCTTGGTTTTTGTCATCCCAGTTAATAAATTCAAGGCAAAAAATGGGCAGACTCAAAGAAGGGCTGAGAGTCCCGAACTAGACCTTCAAATCATCCCAAATGTCATCATGTCAGACTACTGTTCTGTGATGAGAAACGATCAGTTATCTTTTAAGAACCCAAGAAACGTCACGCAAAGTGAATCTCTAATCATTATTCTCCAAATCTTGTAATAAAATCTCAAGCTTTATGTCACGCCAGCCCTGTGTGGCAGGACACTGTGAGCAGTACAATTTGTTCTAACTCAGGTTGAGGGATAAAAGAAACCACTCATTTCATCTTGTACTACATCAAAATTGATTTGGTCAAAAGTCACAAATTAGTTCAGTCATTTTTGACAGCGTGATTTTTAGCAGAGAAATAAAAGCTTGGTTAAATGATGGGAGTGAAGGGGAGAAGATTTTGTTTCCAATCTTGGGAAAAAGACCCATGGATCAAAATTATCCAACTATTATTTTCAGATACCATTGTTCACAATAACTCTCCTAGAGCTGTGTTTATTTTTTGCAGAATGCACTCTGTAGTTACATTGATCTTAAAAGTCTTAGTTATTCCTTCCTTGCTGTGCAACCAACTCCACCAAAGTTGTGTTTATCTCTGCTTGTTTTCTAATCCAGTGGAACCAAGGAGGCAAGATGATCAGGTATGATTTCCCCTTGAAATGGAAACGGCTGTTTATCTAGCATGTTGCAAAAGTGGTAGTCTTGCTCTCTAATCACCTAAAACATACCTGAAAGCAAGATGGCTCACTCCTAAAAGCCGGTAAACACAGTGTCACAAACCAGCCTGTCTGCCATGAAGGCACTGGTGACGCCCAGAACATGTCCTTCAGGAGGTCAAACAAGCGGCACTCTCAGATTCTGAAAGTGAAGAGCCACCACTCAGGCCCTTCTAAGTATGGAAGAGAGGAAGTGAACCAGTGATTGGCAATTAGTTTTGCTTCTTTAGAAAATCCAGCTTTTTTCCAGAATTTCTTTTTTGCCTTCATCCCAGAGAGTAAAATTCCTTCGAAATGAGGGAGCATTTCATTCAAGAACACCTTTACCTCCTTCAGTTTTTGTGTTCTGATCTTCAACCCCACCCATTGTTTCACTGGACAAGTAAGGGAAAGAAAGATTTTTTTTTTTAACTCATTTAAAGAAGGAAAACCTGAAACCAGTGGAGTGTATGACCACTGTGGACAGGACTAGGAGAAAAGAGGTATGCTAAAGCCAGCCTTCATACGGAGCCGCCTCACCCGAATCGGTTTAACATCAACTTACCTTACAAAAAGATAAGTCCTTTAAGCGCAGCAATGGAACTCATTAAGAGGTACTTGTAAGGCTTAAACTTAGAGAATATCTCTCAAATGTACACAATGACCTGTATTAAGGATCATGAAATAATAACATCCACCCTTTACTGAGCTCTCATTTTCCACCAGGTACTTTACATATCTCGTCTCAACTGCATAGCAGCCCTACTAATTATTATCATTATTTTCATTTTACACATGGGCCTGTGGCTTCATCCAGGCATGGCATCAGTGACCAAGCTGGGATTTGAAGCTAGAACAAAACCTTTGCTGCTATACCAAATGATGTCCCTTAAAAGAAATAATCCATGAAATTGCTTTGTAAACAGTTAAGTTCTAGAATATTTCGTAGTGACAGCTTTCCTATTCTGCAAAGTTTGGCCAAAAGGCAAAACAGGACTCTGTTCTACAAAGTGCAACAAGCCTGGGTTTAGTTGTCACTGTCACTATCTCTGTCAGGGACAGGCTCATATAACACTGTTGATCCCTGTGGGAACCATGATTGTCTTCACTTGTAAAATGATGATAATAGCTACTTAAATGGTTATTTTGAGGGACAAATAGATAATGGATGTAAAACACTACCTGGCACATCAAAGGCAAGCAGGTACACTTAATCAATAAATGTTCCTTTATCCCTTTCCCTCACAACTGTTCAAAAAGAACAAGGTGTGCCCTCTAACTTGGCTAATACCATGTCTCATCTCTTCAGTCACCTAAGCTGAACTTTGAATCATCCTCGATGCATTCAAAATAATGTTTTTTGAGCACTTACCTTATACCTAGCAGTGTTTTAGGCATGGGGGATCTACATGTGTAGAAAACATCTGAATAGAATTTAAATACTTTTTCATCTCCCCAACCTCCCGTCCAGATAATCATCAGAGCCCTGTTCATTGTATGCCAGTGTTTTAGAAAGTGAGGTTACCATCTTGCCTTAAATTTGCCCTATTCTGTTCTTTCCTAGTGCCACCTCCCAAATGTGGAACTGCATTGTCTTTCATCTTTCCTAGACAGTGGTCCTCAAACTTGAGCAGGTATAAGAATCATCATCTGGGTGCAGGGCCTCACACTTTAGTCCCAGCACTTTGGCAGGCCAAGGCGGGAGGATCGCTCGAAGCCAGCCTGGGCAACATAGCAAAACCTCGTTTCTATAAAAAATAAAAGATTAGCGAGGTATAGTGGGTCTGCCTGTAGTCCCAGCTACTTGGGAGGCTGGGGAAGGAGGATCACTTGAGCCCAGGGATTTGAGGCTGCAGTGAGCTATGATCATGCCACTGCACCGCTGCCTGGGTGACAGAGTGAGACCCTGTCTCAAAAGCAAAAACCAAAAAAATCATCTTCTGGAGGGTGTGTTGAAGCTCAGATTGCTGCCTCTATCATCCCCTGAAGTTTCCAGGTGATGGTAATGCTGCTAGTCCAGAGGTTATATTTTGAAACCACTGGCCCAGAATATTACCTAGCTTACCTCTTCATCTCTCCACCAGTAACATGATCATTTTCTAATCCAGGGATCAACAAACCCTGGCCCTTTGAGCCAAATCAAGCCCACAGGTTGTTTTCATAAATAAAGTTTTATTGGAACACAACCGTGCCCATTTATTTACACATCATCCATGGCTGCATTGGTGCTATGAGGCAGATATAAGTAGTTGTGACAGAGATCATATGACCCACAAAGCCTAAAATGTTTATGATCTGACCCTTAATAGAAAAAAAATTATTTGGACCTCATCTTTACCACGCTACAAAAATGGTCTTGCCAAAAATATACCCATGTAGTCACCTGCTGACTTAAAAGATGGTTTCTCATTGCCTACACAGCCAAGTCCAATGTCTTCGATGATGTGACGAGCTGTCCAACTCTGTTTTACTTATCTCTTTGTACCCATTCCAATAATTTAACCATCTTGAACTTCTTCGTTTTCTTTGAACAGCCCAAATCCTCCCTGGTTTCCAAGTCTTCCCCCATCTTGTCACTCTATGTACAATATCCTTCTCTCATTTCTTCACAGAATGAGCAATCACGTCATGTGAGTTTATTTTTTTTTCTTAGATCTACCTCATTTGTCAGTTTAACTTTTGAGACTTTAACTATTTACTCTGTCTCTCACTCAGACAGGGAGAATGAGGACAATACTGCCTGCCCATTCATTCCACTTAATGAGTTTATGTTTGTGAATTAATGTCAGATGTGAAACTTTACCCTACCATTCCCTCAGTCCACTCAGACCCCTGGTGCCCGTCCTGTGTTAGTGTGAGGCTCTTACCACAGAGGGTGTAATACCAGTGTTGAAGGATAACCGTTTTTCATGCAACAAAGCCAATAAACACAAGCCAACTTCTGCATCTGGTGCTCAAAGAAGCAGCAACAATCTCCAAAGGTGGAGGAAAACTGGCTGTGTGGGGCTTACTGGGTACTGGATATCTAAATACTAAATATGTACTGTACTTTATGGGTGATTTAAGGTTCACTTTAAACATCAACATGTATTTTTGTGTTTTTTTAATCTGTTTATTTTTTTAAAATTTTTTGAGACTGAGTTTTGCTCTTGTTGCCCAGGCTGGAGTGCAATGGCACGATCTCAACTCACTACAACCACCACCTCCCAGGTTCAAGCAGTTCTCCTGCCTCAGCCTCCCAAGTAGCTGTGACTACAGGCATGTGCCATCATGTCCAGCTAATTTTTATATTTTTAGTAGCGATGGGATTTCACCATGTTGGCCAGGCTGGTCTCAAACTCCTGACCTCAAGTGATCTGCCTGCCTTAGCCTCCCAAAGTGGGATTACAGGCATGAGCCACTATGCCCGGCCAACATCAGCATTTAGAAGCCAAACCCTAAATAAAATCAAACTCACTCTTTAAGCCTTGGCACAAATGTCATCTTTCATTTGCTCTGATGTGGGTCAGTCTTCCTTAGTGTTCCCATAAGTACCACAGTTCCTTCAGTCATTTGCACATATTTGTGTTATAAGGTTGAATTGTAATTATTTATTCATTTTTAGTCTCTCTCCATTAGGCAGTGAGCTCTTCAAGGACAAAAGCATATTATTTATTGAGTTAGTTTTTAGAGATGGGGTCTTGCTAAATTGCCCAGGCTGGAGTGCTGTGGCTATTCATAGGTGAGATCCCACTACTAATTAGCACAAAGATTTTGACCTACTTCATTTCTGACCTGGGCCAGTTCACCCTTCCATAGGCAACCTAGTGGGCCTCACTCCTGGGAGGTCATGATATTGACGCCAATTTAGTGTGGACACCCAGTGAGCATCGCTCACTATAGCCTGGAGCTTCTGGGCTCAAGCAGTCCTCCTGCCTGAGCTCCCAAGTATCTGAGACTACAGGTACATGCCACCATGCCCAGCAACAAAGACATATTTTAGTTATCCTGTGTTTGTGTCTGTCTCAATACCCAGCCTAAGTATAAACATTCAGCAAGTGTTTCCTGATGAAATGAAGTCCCACCTCCCATTTTAGACCACTTGCCCTTCTCAGAAATAAGCTATGAACTCCCACTGAATGTTCAGTTAATGTCCATGGTTTATCATCTCAATGCATTTTAATTCTTCTAGTATTCACTTTTCTTCTCTATTAGATTTAAGCACGGTCATAGCAGAATCAATATGCTCACCTCATCATGAAAAAACGAATTTGTGCAGATTGCTTGCTACTTTGAGTGTGACGTCTTTTAAAGACAAAGAGAAACTAATCAAGTTAGTTTTTATTTGGTCAGAGGCTTGTTTGTGCCTGCTTATCTCAGGTTATGAAGGCCCCAAACATGGCTCCGTGTTGCAGAAGGACTGTGTCTTCTTATAGCAACAGAGCCCATTCACGATGTGTCACACTTACCTCAATATGTTGTCTGGAGTTTCCTAGGCTGTGTCCTTTGCCTGGAATGCTCTCTCTTGCTGGCTGGCTTCTTCCCACCATCTGTGGCCAGGGCTGCTCCTCATTCCTTTATCAAAACTCACTCTCTGCCAGGTGTGGCGGCTCAAACCTGTAATCCCAGCACTTTGAGAGGCTAAGGGGGAAGATCGTTTGAGCTCAGGAGTTCAAGACAAGCCTGGGCAACAACAAAGCAAGACCCTGTCTTTACCAAAAAAAACAATAAGCCACTTTCTCTTTCAGGAGTCAGTTTACTTTTTCTTTACAGCATTTGTTACAAATGTAATTTAAAAGTCTTAAATACATATTTGTTCTATGAATGTCGAAGTGCTCTGACCTTGTATTCAATCTTCCTATCCAAGGCAAACCATTAAGGGAAAAATAGTAGAAAATTGTCTACTTAAAAGTTAACCACATTTAAGAAAGTCTAGCATGCAAGGTAGTGATTATCCTGGAGCATTCAAAAGGCATTTGGGTCTCATTTACTAGGGGTTTTCTGCAGACCTCAGTTTCTTAGAATTTTCATCAATATATTTTTTAAGTAGGCATAATTTATCACACTTTTGCAACTTTACTCTTTATAACTCTAAGAAACTGTAGAAAATGTTTTCTTTCCCTCTTACATTTTTCAATGTGAAATTGAAAATTCAACCAAAACTGACCTAAAAAGTTTGACACTAAGTAAAAGAAAGGCTCCTCTCCTGGTGAGTTTCACTGAGAGATGGCTGGGAATGTTGATTGGCGGATCTGTGTTTGTTGGTTAGTTTGGGGCCTGGACACTGATAATTAAGGCTAGTTAGAGATGTCAGGGAACCCAGACTTTTGGTTAAAAGCCAAAGGGGAGGCCAGGCGCGATGGCTCACGTCTGTAATCCCAGCACTTTGGGAGGCCAAAGCGGGTGGATCGTGAGGTCAAGAGATGGAGATCATCCTGGCTAAAAATACAAAACTTAGCTGGGCATGGTGGGGTGCGCCGCTAATCCAAGCTATTACGGAGGCTGAGGCAGGAGAATTGCTTGAACCTGGGAGGCGGAGATAGCAGTGAGCCGAGATCGCCACTGCACTGCAGCCTGGCACAGGGCGAGACTCTATATAAAAAAAAAAAAAGTCAGGGCGGGGAAATGTGGGAAGGGAGTTAAGGATTGAAACAGGCGGTAGGGTTTACTCCCTTTGTGTCCTTCTGTCTCTGTCCCTTGTTTTGTTTACGCATAGATTTTTGTTGTGTATGCTTCAATCCCTTCCACATTACCTTTCTCTCTCTCACCCATAAACTGAGATTTACAACTAAAATGAGAGTTTACAAAGGGACTGGCTATAATTATTTTATTTCTGTTTATTAATGTTTTGAGATAGAATCTCTCTCTGTCACCCAGACTGGAGTGCAGTGGTGCAATCATGGCTCACTGCAGCCTTGAGCTCCTAGGCTCATGCAGTTCTCCCACCTGAGCCTTCCAAGTAGCTGGGACCACACGCACATGCCACCACCCCCCGCTAATCTTTTTACTTTTTGTAGAAAAAAAAGTATGTTGCCTAGGCTGGTCTTGGACTCCTGGGCTCAAGCAATTCTCAAGCCTCAGCCTCCCAAAGTGCTAGGATTACAGGTGTGAACCACCACGCCTGGCCTATAATTATCGAAAAAAAAAAAACCACCCACTATTTTCTGATATGGTTTGTAATTTGTTCCCCTAGTATAATATTCTATTACTCAGGTTTCCTTTAAAGAAAAAAACTACCTTTTTTGCTTACTATTTTAAAATGGTAAAGAGTCAATTGCCTGCAAATATGTGCATTTCTTTGACCTAGAAACTTTGCTTCTAGGAATTTGTATTAAGGAAATAATTCAACCAATGTGTAAAGAATTTGTATAAGCCTGTTTATTCTAGACCTGTTCCATCTTATTGAAAAATTTGTACACAACCTAAATGCCCAACAATAATGTTGATTAAATAAATGTAGGTATATTTTGTACCATTAGATGTTATATAGGTATTAAAATTAATGATGTCAGCCGGGTGTGGTGGCTCACACCTGTAATCCTAGCACTTCGGGAGGCTGAGGCAGGCAGATCAGTTGAGGTCAGGACTTTGAGACGAGCCTGGCCAACATGAGAAACCCCATCTCTACTAAAAATACAAAAATTAGCCAGGTGTGCTAACACACACTTGTAATCCTAGCTACTAGGGAATCTGAGGCAGGAGAATTGCTTGAACCTGGGAGGCAGAGGTTGCAATGAGCCTAGATCACACCACTGCACTCCAGCCTGGGCAACAGAGAGAGACTCTGTCTCAAAAAAAATAAAATAAAAGATGTAGATATTTATCCCCATAAAAGATATTTATGCCATATAGTACAGTAATAAAAGTAGTTTGCTAAATGGTATTATCATATGATCTCTATTTTAAATAAATGTATGTATACATATACATAAATTATATAGTGATTACTTCTGGTGATGTGATTATGAGTGAATTTTCTTTTGTGTTCACATGAAATGTCTAATTTTTCTGTAATTAGAAAAACTGATATTTCTATAATAATAGTTTACTATAGCCAACAAAACTTGGTGCTTATTTTATGTGACAATCCATTAATTTGAATAGAAAATGGCATCCGTTTGTGTTCTAATTAATTTTGTAATCCTGTTCTTTCACTCTCTTTTCAACTTTTTTCTCCTCCTCCATCAAAGACATTCTCACGTACTGGAGAAACCATTGGTGAGAAACTTGTCAAGGCCTCTGGAGCTCAAACATGCCTTAAAATAAAAAGAAGATAAAATGAAAAATTCACTACTCCAGGGATCTGTTCTGTAATGGAAATGCTCCTTATACTATGAGGATTTTCTTTCCATCTGTTTGATTTTAATGGCTTTTAACTTCGAAATGTCTGAGGAGTAGATGTCTAAGGGATTTGGTTCATTCAGTGTGCTCCCCTCATCTGAACATGCAGGGACATGAGTGACTGTGAGCATGGACCTTGTTAAGGCAGCATGCCCATAAGCAAAGGAAATGTGAAATTGAGAAAACTTTCCAAGGCCTCGCAACTTTCCAGGCCTCCCTTGACCTATTTGTATCTTCCAGACACACATCACCTTGCTCTGAATTATCCTGATTACTCCTAAGTAGCCCTGGATTCCTCCTCCTGCCCTCTGTAGACGACCAAACTAGAGGCCTGGCTTGGATGGCGCTAGCGGTAGGCACGTGGTTGGCCACAGCTGGAGGAAAGCCTTCACGCAGGAGACACACGGATTTCTAATATCTTCTGATATTGCAGCCCCAAACGTGAGGTTAAAGGAGCTGAGTGAAGGATCAGGGCCTGCCAATTGCACTTGCTATATTTAGCTCCTGAATTTGGTTCAGGTGACCTGGGGGACCACTCATCCTCTCTGCACGCTGTTTACAATGGATGAAATGGACAGTGTGCTGTTGTAGGCAGGGGAACTTCTTAGTTAAAGGCAAAGGAAAGAATGCTATAAACACAGTACACTCAGCAGAGCTAATAATGATGCGGGGGCCCAGAATTCTTGCCTAGATTTTATCTCTGGCTTGTTGTGTGTCCTTGAGCGCTTAGGCTATTTCTGTGGCCTCATGCATAGGTGGGTGGTAATACCCTGTTCTCTCCACTTGCATTATATGGGCACTGTGAGGATAAAATCGCTAGTTAATGAGATTTAAAATGAGAAGAAAGTGTTTTGGAAGCCTTCAAAGTACTTTCAGATCCTGCTTAAATAGAAGACATTGTTAGAAGAAAAATCTGTACAGTTTATATCATGTATATATTGTTTTCCTGTATATTGTTTCCTTGAGTGCTGTATTTATTGGGCAATTTCTTTTTCCTTTCTGCACAAATGTGGAGAAAAAATGAAGGTAAAGCAAAATAACAACAGGCAAGCCTGAAAACAAAAGTGTTGCCAGTCACGCTAAGCCTCAGACACGCATCCTGAATGAAGCTAAAGTTTAAAGTCCCCTCTGATAGATTTGGAAGAGTGCATTTAATAGGCTGACTCAAATGTCCACACTAGCAAGTGTGTTTCTCACATGAATAAGTAGCACAATTTTGTCTCAGGAAAGAGATGAGAACATGCTTCTTGAACAGATACAACACTGATGACACTTCCTGGAAAACCACTGGCCTTTGCTTAGGACAGTTGCATCACACAGAGATTTTGTGGTTCAGATTTATAAGCAACGTAGGAACTGAAGCCAAAGCACGACTTTTGCTCAGTATAACCAGGTGTCTGCCAGATCTAAAGTGTTAGGCATGTTCCTACATGTATGTTAGAAAAAGTTGCTCAAGTTTTGGACGATTCCTCTTCCATCTTTTACAAGCCAACAGATCGAAACAATAAACTATTTTCTGAAGGAAACAAATTTATTTGGTTGATTCAGATTTTTAATGAGAAAAAGTAAGGCACTCCCCTGTGTGCCTTTCCTTTCTCTGGTTCTAGAAATATGTCTAGAAAGGGAGAAAACGTCAATATATTTTCTACTGACTTTATGTCACAAATGTTTGGCTTAGAGGGTGGACTCTGAGGAAAAGTGTCCTTTCCAAATATTATAAAACTTTGTGTTCATTCTGGAAAAACAAAACTAATCACAACGATTATCTGCTTTGGAGCAATGAGAAATGGGAAGGAAACTTCACCTTTTCATAGTTTTTGATATTTGTACCATGTGAATTACCCACCCCCAAATTTAAAATATGAATTCTTAAAAAAGTGTTTACCTCTGAAAAGAGAAACTGGTAGTGAAGAATGAGGAGCTGTAGATTTTTCAAATTATGGAACCATTCTGATGTATTTGCATTTTTCCCAATGTTCATGAATAAATAGATGTGCAATCATAATTAAAAAGAACAAACAACTTGGAAAAACAAAGGCAAAAAGCTCTGTGTTCACCGCTCCCTAAATAAGAAAGGGTAAGCCTCATAGTGTGGCCTTATACTTAAACTTTTCCATGTGCCAAAGAGCTACCCCATGGTCAAGCCAAGTGGTGATTATGTAGCTTTCTCTGAACAGACATAATAGGGTTACACATTCACTGTGAAAAAGCTGCAGACAGATGACACCCGTCGACAGCATACCCTACCAGAAACTGTAAAACCATTTTAACACTTACTTCAGATATTATTACATGTGACAAAGTATTTGAAAGATCAACCAAATAAACTGTTCCTAGGAAACATTTCCAATAGAATGCTTCTTGAATAATGTTGCTTTTCTTAGGTCAGTGGGAATTGAATTAAGACACTGAAACTCAGAGTCAAGATAAGAACCTGTATTTTTAGCTGAATACTTTTATAGAAGCCTCCAGATACTATACTACTTTTCAATCCTTTTTTCTTTTGCATAGAGAAAAACTGAAATAGATTGTCTCCTTTATATGGCAGAGAATCTATATGGGGGTATTACAAATGTAACAAGATTCCAAATTTGACAGCGTATATCTATATAGCCAATTATCCATTTGTTCATTCATCATTTATCTTACTATGCACGAGGCTCTGTATGAGATGCTCTGAAGATAGAGGGATGAGTAAGACCTGGTTGTAGGAGAGGAGTCTGATATGAGCATCAGAGAGCAGTGGCGGTGTGATAAGGAAGGCATGGTCCTGTAAAGCACAAGTGGATTCTAGAGTCAGGGAGGAAAGCAACACCTCTCCAGGAAGGTGGCCATGGAGCTTACAAAGAGCAGGACTACACCTACTATGTACCCACAAAAATTAAAAATCAAAAAAAAAGAGCAATGCATATAAAGCACCTACTACACTGCCTGGCACATAGTAAAGGACTGATAAGTCTTAGCTGACGTATAAAATGTAGTAGAATGCCTACAGTACTTTGGGAGCCTCTTGGAAGAATATGTAATTCAGTCTGAAAGTGGGAGAGAGAGAGAAAAAGAGAAAGGCAGTAAATCCTAAGACATTCCTCAGTAGCTAGTTGATCGTTCGTAGAACTGCATTAAGTTCATAAACAATGAATGGATGACTTTAACTCAAAAAGAAGGCTGGATTTTCTCCTGAGCTTGAGTTCAAGCAGGGATACTTCACCTATTATACCAGGAACAAAAAAGGTCAAGGCATCCCATCCTCAGCCTGCAGCATTTTAGACTGGGTAATTCTTTGTTGTGGAGGGTTGTGCTGTGCATTGTAGGATGTTTGGCAGCCTTCCTGGTCTCTACCCACTAGATGCCAGAAACAGTTCCCTGGTTGTGACAATCAAAAATGTCTCTGGATATTGACAAATGTCCCCTGGGGGTAAAAATCTCTCCCAGTGAAGAACCACTGCCTAAGACCAAGACCAATTCATTAAGTCATTATAATATTTAGTAGGTATTGAGCTGCAAATGGAAAATTAAGGTTCATAGAGAACCAACTTAAATATTTTCCTCTTATTTCTATGGCTGCTAAGTGTATTGTGATGGAAACTATCAAATGAACATGCCTGAAGACTAGCCTAGTGTATTCTCATTTTCTACTTCCCAGTCATAACAGGGTCCGATACATACTCCAGGAAAATGGCTCAAATGTGAGGTGGGCTACACTTATTTATGGAAATGAGAACTTACCCTAGTTTCTAAATACTTTTATTAAAGCATTAATAAAACACTTAATATTTAATTAAGAATTTTATTAAAATTTAATATTAATAAAATATTTATATTTATTTAATAATATATTATTAAGTACATATATATTTAATATATTTGATAGATATTTAATGTTTAATTATTTTATTAAAACTTAATAAAATACTTAATGATATTTAATTAGTTAAGGCTTCTTTGCAGAAACTGTAGATTAGAGTATTTTAGACCATCAATGCCACCATGACTTCCATATTCAATGTTGCTGACTCTAGTTCTCTGAGGGCTCTCCCTGGCCTGTTGGTAGAAGGTC
The DNA here is from genome assembly GCA_963573385.1 of Cacajao melanocephalus. Lineage (NCBI taxonomy): Eukaryota > Metazoa > Chordata > Mammalia > Primates > Pitheciidae > Cacajao > Cacajao melanocephalus. The sequence goes on from CAUYLG010075539.1 coordinate 63,480, forward strand.
CTGGAGTAGAGACCCTTGCCTTTCATCATTGTTCTCTGCCCTTTATGAAAAACTGCAAAAAGCAAGGATGCCCTAGAGGCTGCTGGGAGATTCTCTGTTTAACTACAGAGGTAATTTCTGATTTTGTGGTCCTTCTAACTGCTTAAGCAAACACGTAGTAAACCATGATTAACTGGAACTTACTGTGTAACAAAAGAAGTATTTTAAAAAATTGTTTTGTTTTTAAAAGAAAAAAGGAAATGAGAAAAAATATAAATCAGCATGTTTATATTTAAAATTTATATTTTTGGCCAGGTGCAGTGATTCACATCTATAATCCCAGCACTTTGAGAGACCAAGGCAGGAGGATTGCTTGAAACCAGCAGTTTACGACCAGCCTGGGCAACAAAGTGAGACCCTGTCTCTCCAAAAAATAAAATAGAATACAATTAGCCTGGCTGGTGGTGCATGTCTGTAGTCCCAACTACTTAGGAGGCTGAGGCAGGAGGATCATCTGAGTCTGAGAGTTCAAGTCTGCAGTGAGCTATGATTGCTCCTCGGCACTCCAGCCTGGGCAGCAGAGTGAGACTTCATCTTGGGAAAAAAATAATATTTTTTAAAAATAAAACTTTCAATAGATAAAAGATAATCAATCAATGACATGCTTAATCACAATTTGTTGATGATTCAGTTGATGTTGTTGCCATTACATAAAGGATTAAAGTATTTTTCTCTTTAGATGGTTTATACCATTTCTACTTCCAAAATGGCTTTGAGTTTTTCTTTAAAAAAAAAAATATATATATATATGCATATACAAAGATATAGCTGTAGCAATGGCCCTCTTTCTTTTTTATAAGCTCAAATTAGAGCATACTCCACATTGTTCAACAGATTACTTTTTTACTTAAAAATATATTATGGAGGCAGTTCTATTACAACTCATAATGCTGGAATTTAGTCTTTTAAACAGTTGTATAGTATTCCATTGGATGAATGTACCATGATTTTTTTTTTTTAATGGAGTTTTGCTCTTGTTGCCCAGGCTGGAGTGCAATGGCATGATCTTGGTTTATTGCAACCTCCATCTCCTGGGTTCAAGTGATTCTCCTGCCTCAGCCTCCCAAGTAACTGGGATTACAGGCATCCACCACCATGCCTGGCTAATTTTTTGTATTTTTAATAGAGACAGGGTTTCACCATGTTGGCCAGGCTGATGTTGAACTTCTGACCTTAGGCAATCCACCCTCCCCGGCCTCTGAAAGTGCTGGAATTACAGATGTGAGCCACCATGCCTAGCCTGTATCATGATTTATTAAACTATGTCCTTATTGATAGAAATATAGGTGTTTCAAGTATTTTGTTACTTAAAATGCTGTAATGAATATCATTATTCATTTGTTTTTATGAATCTTAACAAATTTTAGAAACAGTTGTGAGGTCAAAGGATATTTGGAATTAACATTTTTCAATTTTTTTTTGAGACAGAGTCTCACTGTGTCACCCATGCAGCCTTGCAGTGGCATGATCTTGGCTCACTGCAACCTACACTTCCCAGGTTTAAGTGATTCTCGTGCCTCAGCCTCCCAAGTAGCTGGGATTACAGGCATGCACCACTATGCCCAGCTAATTTTTATATTTTTAGTAGAGACAGGATTTGCCATGTTGGCCAGGCTGGTCTCAAACTCCTGACCTCAAGTGATCTGCCCATCTTGGTCTACCAAAGTACTAGGATTACAAGCACGAGCCACTGCACATGGCTTGTATTTAACTTAAATGTATAAAATTTTTGATTGTTAACAATTTTTTCCTCACAGAGACTGTGCTAATGTATTTTCTCACACCGTAAGAAAGTGATTGTTTTCCCATATCTGAGCTAACATTATAGACTATAAAGTTTTCTGATGGGTTAAAAATGATGTATTGTTTTAAAATTTTGCATTTCTTTAATTACAACTGAAGATTAATATATTGTTGTGTTTACACAAATATCTGTTTCTCTGTAAACAACTGTTTCAAGTCTTGCCAAGTTTTTTCTTCTTTCCTTCCTTCTTCCTTTCTCCCTCCTTTCTTGCTTATTTGGCTACTTTTCTGTCTCTGTTTTTATCTTTCCTTCCTAAGCACTCTTGGAAGTTAGCTCTTTTTCTATTATACCTGCTAATATTTTTTTCTGAGTTTGTCTTTGCTTTTCAACTTTGTTTATGGTAATTTTTCATGCAGAAATATTTAATTTACATAGTCAAGTTTATTTTTTTTTCTTATGTCTTTTGTCCCATACTTAGAAAGGCCTTGGTTGGGCACAGTGGCTCATGCCTGTAATCCTAGCACTTTGGGAAGCTGAGGTAGGAGGATCACTTGAGCCAAGGAGGTCGAGGCTGCAGTGAGCTGTGACTGTGCCACCACACACCAATCTGGGTGACAGAGCAGGACTCTGTCTCAAGAAAAAAAGAAAAACAAATAAACAACAACAAAAAAGCAAAAACAAAGATCTCTCTTAATTTGAGACTATAAAGAAAAACAAATCTTCCATGTTTTCTTCTTGTACTTTTATTGTTTTATTTCATCTTTAAATCTTTGAGCTATCTGGATTTTATTGTTTAATTAGGAGTACAGTAGGAATTGAAACTTGATTTTTCTCCCCATATGGCTGGCCAAGTGTCCCAACACCATTTATTTTCCCTATGAATTGGAACTAGCGCTTATCTTAGACTAAATATTAATATTCAAGACCATTTCTGGTCTCAGTTCTTTTTTATTTATCTCTATCTCTTCATACACCAGTATCAAATTGTTCATAATGTCATAATGCTACTTGGCTTTTTTTTTTTTTTTTTTGAGACAGAGTCTTGCTGTGTCTCCCAAGTTGGAATGCAGGTGGGATCTCAGTTCACTGCAGCCTCTGCCTCCTGGGTTCAAGCTATTCTCATGCCTCAGTCTCCTGAGTAGCTGGAATTACAGGCATGCACCACCATGCTGGGCTAATTTTTGTATTTTTAGTGGAGATGGGATTTCGTCATGTTGGCCAGGCTGGTCTCAAACCCTAGCCTCAAGTGATCCACCCACCTTGGCCTCCCAAAGTGCTGCAATTACAGGTGTGAAACACCATGCACAACTGGCTATGTTTATTAGTATTTTCTTTTTATCTATTTGTCAGTATCTGTCTTCCTAACTATATATGATTTTATTCCTAATCCTTCAGGTATAATAATAAAGGTATAAGTCATTAGGAGACATTCATTTCTATAGTAAGAAAATCTTGACATTCGTACTACCTTTGGAAATCTCAAGCTCAAGCCATTGAGATGCTCAGCTGATTTTTGTTGTCTTTCAAACTCTAGACCTTACCTTAACTCTTAATGCCTAGTTTAAGTGGCGACTTATCATCTCATGTCTTACCTCAAGAACTTGAAACAAAAATCAGTTTACTGACTACAATGGGGATGAGGGGAGCTTTGACAGGAGGGTCCAGGTAGTGGTTATTGCAAGATTGAAGCCACATGGGATATACCACCCCTAGCGGCTGCAGCTGTGAAGTGCTGGGAGCCAAGTGGCCATGAGATTGACTCAGGACCCCATGGTTTGGCTTATCAATTATGAGGACCACAGGAACAAGACTGTCAGGTAAGGCTAAGGATTGTTTGATTGTATCAATAGAAAAACCTCAGACCTGACAAACAGGATTCTGTACCCAATTCAAACTTAACAGAGCAAGGAGTACCAGGCCCTCGGGCAAGTCCCAGGCTTAGGTTAATTAAAAAATCCAAGGCAATCTCAAAGAAAGGAAAGGCTAGATACCTTTCAAGAAGGCTGCTATAAAACCACAGCAGTATGTCATGAATCTTCCTTTAGTCTTTCCAAAAAAAGACCTACTCAGGAATACTTTGGTCTCATGAGATACAGAGGTCCCTGTAGATCAGGGTACTATGTGGAGCCCACAGGAAGTCTGAGATATGAGGATAATCCTGGGGGTTTTGGAGCAAGTCGATGCCCCTTTTCAATCATTACCATGTCCATAAGAGACAGCTTCTGACTTGCTATTGGGCTCACAAGTTGCTCGTGGCAAGAAGGTGATCTGCCAGGGGTCACCTTTGAGTGTGCTAACATCAAATAGATTCCAGATTCCTTTTAGCATCAGTTTGTTTGTGTTTTTTTGTGAATGGGTCTTGCAAAACTCCACAGGTTTACCTCCTAGGATTGTTGTGAAAATTAAATGATCAAAGACATGTTATATGCTTTAAACCTGAACTGGCACATAGTAAGCTCCGTAAATGTTAGGGGTTGCTATTTTCATTATTACCACCAACATCTTGTTAAAAGAGTCAGACTCCATGGGTTACAAATAAAAAAATAGCTTTCTTCCCCTACTCAGTCGGGCAAGCCTTTTTCTGTCCCTGGGATGAAATCTAAGGTAGTTCTAGGACTACTCCAGTTACTCTACAAAATTCTCTATCACATGTAATCACAAAATAGTCCCATTTCAGTGACTGAAATGCCTAGTTCTATGTAAAAATCTCAGCTTGAGCTTCACTTTCTCTTCCCCTGACGTCAGCACTGATTATGTAAATCTGCAAAAAGAAAAGGGCTGCACTGTGGTTTTCTTCCTCTATCTTTTCAACCTATGTTTTGCCTACTCCTAAACCCCCACTCTCCCGCCCCAACCCCCAATCAGAGCAGCTGACCCCACTGGGATTTTTGTTTCGTTTTTTTAGAGGCTATATCACTTTCAGTTGCCCAGGCTGGAGAGCAGCAGCATGATCACAGCTTGCCACAGCCTCGACCTCCTGGGCTGAAGCCTCCTGAGTAGCTGGGATTACAAGCAAGTGACATGGATCCTGGCTATTATTTATTTATTTATTTATTTATTTTTAGAGACGAGGTCTTGCCATGTTGCACAATCTGGTCTCAAACTCTGAGAAGAATGGCTCTTGGTCCTGGAATGAGGATGCCTCTGATTTGGCCATATGAGCAGGAAAACACAAGTTTGTTTCCAAAGAAGAGACATATAGATTCTGCCAATTAGTTAATTATAGCAGGAATAGGAGATCAATCACCTTCGTGGTGTAGCACAGGAGTGAAGAACAAGGAACACCTGCCATCAGATGATTAGACATATTCCCTTGTCCTGGGCAGCATACCACTCAGTGGGGCTGATTTCTCTCCCTTGACATCCTGCGTATCTTCATAATACACTGATAAAACTAATATAACTTAAAAGCATGCTTCCATGCATTGCAATCTAAAGAACTTAATGTAATCACATTATCCTCAAATAATGATAATTTAATCTTTTTAATGCCTAATAGTTATGCTTCTTGTTCTGTTTCTTGTCTTATTGCATTAGCCAGGAATTCCAGAATATTATTAAATAATAGTGGCAATAGCGAATAGCAAGCATCCTTTCCCTCTTCCTGATATTAATGGTAACACTTCTATAGAATTTTTGGTATGCTCTATCCCTTTGAGTATTTGATTAATGTGAATTCTAGAAAGATAGACATACAAAGTGTTGTATATAGTTTTAGAAGGTTCAAGAACCATGGACAGACACATTAATAGTTTTTGTGAATTCCATTATTAAAGAATGAAGTTGGCAGCCTGGCACAGTGGCTCATGCCTGTAATCCCAGCACTTCCAGAGGCCAAGGTGGGTGGATCACTTGAGCTCAGGAGTTCAAGACTAGTCTGGACAACATGGCGAGACCTCATCTCTACAAAAAATACAAAAATTAGCCAGGCATAGTGGCATGTGCCTGTAGTCCCAGCTACATGAGGAGCTAAGGCCAGAGGATTGCTTGGGACCGGGAGGTTGAAGCTGCAGTGAGCCGAAATGTCACCACTGCATTCCAGCCTGGACTACATAGTGAGACCCTGTGTCCAAAAAAAAAAAAAAAAGAGGTTGGCTATTGGTTTAAGGCAAATTTTAAGACCATACTAATAAAAATTCCTTACTCTGCTAGTTTAGGAATAAGAAAAAAAATGAATTTCATCAATTCTCTTTTTATCATAAACTAAGATATATATTCTTTCTCTTTAGTTTTACTGATACCAATTTTGCATATATACATATAAATGAGTGTTTCACTCTGTCACCCAGGCTGGAGTGTGGTGGCACAACCTCAGCTTACTGCAACCTCTGCCTCCTGGGCTCAAGTGATCCTCCCACCTCAGTCTCCCTAGTAGCTGTGACTACAGGTGCATGCCACCACACCCGGGTAATTTTTGTATATTTGGTAGAGATGGGGTTTTGTCATGACCAGGCTGGTCTCAAACTCCTGATCTGAAGTGATCTGCCCACCTTGGCCTCCCAAAGTGTTTGGATTACAGGTGTGAGCCACTGTGCCTGGCCAATACCAAATTATATTAATGTGCTTACCAATATAAAACCTTCCTTGCATTTCCAGAATAAATTCTCCTTTGATTATATATATATATATATATATATATATTTTTTTTTTTTGAGACAAGGTCTTGCTCTGTTGCCTAGGCTGGAGTGCAGTGGCACAATCATTGCTCACTGCAACTTCAACCTCCCTGGCTCAAGCAATCCGTCACCTCAGCCTTCCAAGTAGCTGCGACCATGGGCACCTGCCACCATGCCCAGTTGTTTTTTAATTTTTTTGTTTATTTTTGCGGAGACGAGGTCTCACTGTGTTGCTTAGGTTGCTCTTGAAATCCTGGGCAAAAGTGATCCTTCCACCTGAGTTTCCCAAAGTGCTGGGATTACAGGCAAGAACCACCACACCTGGCCTGATTCCTTTAATAGTCTTTTAGATTTAATATGCTAGTGTTATAATTTGGAATTTGAATTCATCAGAAGGATTATAATGCATCTTAGGAAGATTTTTGAATAAAAATAATTATAAGAAAAATTATTTGCTGGGTACAATGGCTCATGCCTGTAATACCAGCACTTTGGGAGGTAGAAGCAGGAGGATCGCTTGAGACCAGGAGTTCAAGACCAGCCTGGAAAATATAGTGGACCCTATGTCCATAAGAAATTTAAAAATTAACCAGGCATGGTGGCCCACCTGTAGTCCCAGTGACTCAGGAAGTTGAGGTGGAAGGATCACTTGAGCTCAGGAGTTATGAAAGGTCCTCTTTTCTAAGCATTCTGGTAAGGACCAGAGAATGAGAACTTCAGAAAATCACAGAGATGATAGGAGAAGCTCACCAAACCCACTCATCTTGCTGATTAGGAAGACAGTTGCTCTGAGACATTGTGACTTATGCAAGATTGCACCACTTCATAGAGGCGGGCATTGATTAATACAAGCTACTCGTTGAGGCTTGAAGAGGAAAGAAGGGGAAAGAGTTTTGTCTTATTTCCAATAGAACATTACCTTCATTCTATGGCAGACCGAGAAGAGTGGCTGTGCAACTGTGAATGTTTCATGAAGAAATGATGCAAATATTCTAATAAATGAAAGACATTATTGTCATCGTCAAGGGATGAAAAACATTATTGGCCTGAATTTTCCCATATCTTTTGGTTCCAAGTGCCTCACCCTCTCTGTGTATGTTGAACCGAAACTTGTAGTTTTAGCTCCTTGGACAGTTCTCCCCAGCACACACCAGGGAGGCCTTCCTGCCAAAAATGGGCTAAAGGCATTACAAATGGAGATGAAAGAAACACAGAACAAAGGAAGGAGGCTTTGAGGATATATATTTCAGAAAGTCGCTAACTTCTAAAATGATCTGGAGCTATAGCAAGGCGTATTATGTTGGTGCAAAAGTAGTTGTGGTTTTGCTGTAACTTCTGCACCAACCTCTAGGTTGGTAGAGAAGGGGCTTCTCCTACTTGCTGTTAGTGCAGATAACTGCTGTTTGTCTTTTTTTTTTTGAGACAGAGTTTCGCTCTTGTTGCCCTGGCTGGAGTGCAGTGGTGCAGTCTTGGGTCACCTCAACCTCTGCCTCCCGGGTTCAAGCAATTCTCCTGTTTCAGCCTCCCGAGTAGCTGGGATTACAGGCATGCGCCACCATGCCCAGCTGATTTTGTATATTTTAGTAGAGACGGGGTTTCTCCATGTTGGTCAGGCTGGTCTCGAACTCCTGACCTCAGGTGATCCGCCCGCCTCAGCCTCCCAAAGTACTGGGATTACGGGCGTGAGCCACTGTGCCCGGCCTGCTGTTTGTCTTTCAGTGTTTCTAACAGGGTCATAAGGGTCCTGATCGGCTCTGTGCTGACCCTATTTACCCAACTGTCCCCTCCCTTTAGCCTCATCGGCACGCAGGTGGAGCCCTGCAGAACAACCCAGCACAATGCTGATGCTCAGCCCTGTACCTGGCTCCACGTGTGGCAAAGGTCTGTATTCCAAGGACTGCCACAATAGGACTGAAACATCTGCTCCCTTTGGACAAGTCAGTGAGAAACTCAGCCAAACTGGTTGTTTGGTGTCACATAGCAAAACAATCAGTTAGATGATGGATTTCTTTTCTACCAAGGGCTATGTTGACACTGCCTCCGATTCTAATCTGGTGGTGCATTTTAATGAAGCCTTGCTAGAAAGAGCAACTTTATTTTCTTTAACCATTTAAAGGGCTATTATATTTACTACTTATATGAATCCCCAAACACCATGTGCAGCAGATACAGCAGCTAATATTACTGTAATTAAATAGATGAAACTGAAGCCCAGAGGACTTGATTGGTTGCTCCACGTCTCCTAGCTTATTAGTGGTGGAGCTGGTGCTAGAACCCCCCGGTGTCCTGATTTCACCTGCGTGTCTCTCCCACAATGCAGCAGTGCCTGCTTCATTAGAATCTCTTTTCTTACATATACTTTCTAGAGAGAAAATTGTATATATTCTGATTTTAAAACTTCCAAGTCTGTGTGAAAACACACATTCAGTAGATAAATGTTATGCAAGTTGTAAATACATTTTGATGAGGAAATTAATTTACCTATAGATTTGGAGGATCAATTAAGAGAATTGAAATCCATTTTTAAATAATTTAATGGGTTTATGGAAAGACTGATATATTAAAGCAAAACCTAATCATTCATGAATTTACAACACTGTAGTTTAAACTTTTCATTGTGGACATTTTCAAACACATACAGAAGTAGAGAAAAGAATATATAATAAACCCATCACCCACTTCAACAATTCTCGACGTATGGCCAATCTTCTTTTATCACTATCCCCTACTACCCCTGCTACTTCCCTGGATTATTTTAAAGTAAATCCCAGACATCATTTTATCATTTTACTCATAGACATTTTAATACGTCTTTTTTGTTTTTGAGACAAAGTCTTATTTGTTGCCCAGGCTGGAGTGCAATGGTGCAATCTCAGCTCACTGCAGCCTCGACCTTCCAGGCTCAAATGAGCATCCCATCTCAGCCTCCCGAGTAGCTAGGCCTAGAGGCATGCCACCACATCCAGCTAATTTTTAGTTTGTTTGTTTGTTTGTTTTATTTCCTGTAAGGACAGGGTTTCATCATGTTTTCCAGGCTGGTCTTGAACTCCTGAACTCAAGCGATCTGCTTGGCTTTCCAAGTGCTGGGATTACAGGTGTGAGCCACCAGGCCAAGCAGCAGTATGTATCTTTAAAAAAATAGGAAGGCTTTTGTCACACCTTTAAAAAGCTAACAGTAATTTTGTTGTAAAATTGGTATATGATGTGGTTTGGCTCTGTGTAGCCACCCAAATCTCACCTTGAATTGTAGTAATCCCCACGTGTCAGCAGCAGGACCAGGTGGAAATAATTGAATCATGGGGGTGGTTTCCCCCATACTGTTCTTGTGACAGTGAGTGAGTTCTCACGAGATGTGATGGTTTTATAAGCGGCTTCCTGCTTTGCTTGGCACTCATACTCTCTCCTGCCGCCCTGTGAAGAAGTGCCTTCTGCCATAATTATGTTTCCTGAAACCTCCCCAGCCATGTGGAACTGTGAGTCAATTAAACCACTTTGCTTTATAAATTACCTGGCCTTGGGTATTTCTTCATAGCAGTGTGGGAATGTACTAATACAGTAAATTGGTAACACAGACAGTGGTATGCAGCTTTCAGGATACTCAAAAATATGGAAGCAACTTTGGAACTGAGTAACAGGCAGAGCTTGGAACGGTTTGGAGGGTGCAGAAGATGGGAAAGCTTGGAACTTCCTAGAGACTTATTGAACAGCTTTGACCAAAATGCTGATAGTGATGTGGACAATAAAGTCCGGGCTGAGGTGGTCTCAGATGGAGATGAGCTTGTTAGGAACTGAAATAAAGGTGGTTCTTTCGCTCCTGGCACTATAGTGGTTCTATTTCTGAACTATATATTCTGTTCCATTGGTCTATTTGTGTATCTCTGTACCAATAACATGTCTCAATTATTTTAGTTTTACAAGTCCTTCAACTTTGCTCTTCTTCACAATTGTCTTGACTATTCTTGGTCCACTGAACTTCCAAATACATTTTAGAGTCAGCTACTCAGTTTCCCTCCTTCCCTCCCTTCCTCCCTCCCTCCCTCTCTCCATCCCTCTCTCCATCCTTCCCTCCTTCCCTCCTTCCCTCCTTCCCTCCTTCCCTCCTTCACTCCTTCCTTTCTTCCTTCCTTCCTTCTGTTTTTGAGACAGGATCTTTCTCTGCCACCTAGGCTGGAGTGCAGTAGTACTCATGACTTACTACAGCCTCAACCTCTGAGGTTCAAGTGATCCTCCCAGCTCAGCCTCCCAAGTAGCTGGGACTACAGGTGCCTGCCACCACACCTGGCTAATTTTTTTTTTTTTTGTATTTTTTGTAGGCACAGGGTTTCACCATGTTGTGCAGGCTAGTCTCAAACTCCTGGGCTCAAGTGATCCTCTTGCCCGGCCTCCCAAAATGTTGGGAGGTGTGAATTATATAGGTGTGAACCTCTGTGCCCTGCTAATCAGTTTTTTATTTTTTAAAAGAACCTGCTGAGATATGTATTGGGTTTACAGTAAATCTCCAGCTAATTTGGGAAGATTGACATTTTTACAATATCACGTCATCCAACTTCTCAGGCACAAGCAATTCTCTCACCTCAGCCTACCAAGTAGTTGGCACAAAGGTTTATGCCACCATGCCTGGCTAACTATTTTTGGTTTGGGAACCTCTGCCTAGATTTCAGAACTCAGCACTTTGGGAGGTCGAGATGGGAAGATCCCTTGATCCCAGGAGTTAAAGACCAGCCCGGGCAAAATGGTGAAATCTCGTCTCCCTCTCTCAAAGCTCGTCTCCCTGTTTCTCTTTTTTTTTTTTTAATTTAAAAAAATTAAAAATAATGGACCAGGCTTGGTGGCTCATGCCTGTAATCCCAGCACTTTGGGAGGCTGAGGCAGGTGGATCACCTGAGGTCAGGAGTTCAAGACCAGCCCGGTCAACATGGTGAAACCCTGTCTCTACTAAATGTACAAAAATTAGCCAGGTGTGGTAACAGTTGCCTGTAATCTCACCTACTCGGGAGGCTGTGGGAGGAGAATTGCTTGAACTCAGGAGGCAGAGGTTGCAGTGAGCCGAGATCACACCATTGAGCTCCAGCCTGGACAACAAGAGCGAAACTTCGTCTCAAAAATAAATAAAACAACAACAACAAAAATCCCATATTCTTCTATTCCTAGCTTGCTAAGCTTTTTATCATGTGTTGGTATAGAGGGAAACTTTTACTCTATGTCCACCTTTCTTAGTTTGGGCTATGCCCAACTACTCTGCAGTGCAGTTGAGATTAAATACTATTTTTAAGACCAAAAAACCTTAAATATTTATAATGCATTCTCATGAGAGTTTGATGTATTCTATTATCTCCATTCAGCTCATTCATCTGTAAAATGAAGATAATCATTTTATCTATCACAGTATTGTTGGGAGATGAAATAACTTACTGATATGGTTTGGCTGTGTCCCCATTCAAATCTTGAATTGCATCTCCCAGAATTCCCAGGTGTTATGGGAGGAACCTAGGGGAGGTAATTGAATCATGGGAGCCAGTTTTTCCTGTGCTATTCTCGTGACAGTGAGTAAGTCTCACCAGATCTGATGGGTTTATTAGGGGTTTCTGCTTTTGCTTCTTCCTCATTTTTCTCTTGCTGCCACCATGTAAGAAATGCCTTTTGCTTTCTGCCATGATTCTGAGGCCTCCCCAGTCATGTGGAACTGTAAGTCCAATTAAACCTCTTTTTATTCCCAGTTTTAGGTATGTTGTAATCAGCAGCATGAAAATGAACTAATACAGTAAATTGGTACCAGTAGAGCGTGGAGTTGCTGAAAAGATACCCAGAAATGTGGAAGTGACTTTGGAACTGGGTAACAGGCAGAGGTTGGAACAGAATGAAGGGCTCAGAAGAAGACAGGAAAATGTGGGAAAGCTTGGAACTTGTTGAATGGCTTTGCCCAAATTGCTGATAGTGATATGGACAATAAGGTCCTGGCTGAGGTGGTGTCAGAGGGAGATGAGGAACCTGTTGGAAACAAGCAAAGGTGACTCTTGTTATGTTTTAGCAAAGAGACTGGAGGCATTTTGCCCCTTCTCTAGAGATTTGTGGAACTTTGAACTTGAGACAGATTATTTAGGGTATCTGGCAGAAGAAATTGCTAAGCAGCAAAGCATTCAACAGATGACCTGGGTTCTTTTAAAGGCATTCAGTTTTATAAGGGATGGAGAGCATAAAAGTTTGGAAAATTTGCAGCCTGACTATGTGAGAGAAAAGAAAAACCCATTTTCTGGGGGAGAAATTCAAGCTAGTTGCATAAATTTGCGTAAGTAGCAAGAAGCCTAATGTTAATACCTAAGAGCACAGGGAAAATTCCTCCGAACCATGCCAGAGACCTTCACAGCAGCCCCTCCCATCACAGGCCCAGAGGCCCAGGAAGAAAAAGTGGTTTCATGGTCCAGGCCCAGGGTCCCCATGTTGTGTGCTGCCTAGGGACTTGGTGCCCTGTGTCCCAGCCACTCCAGCCATGACTAAAAGAGGCCAACATACAGCTCAGGCTGTGGCTTCAGAGGGTGGAAGCCCCAAGCCTTGGCAGCTTCCATGTGGTGCCGAGCCTGCAAGTGCACAGACCTCAAGAATTGAGGTTTCAGAACCTCTGCCTAGATTTCAGAAGATGTATGGAAACACCTAGATTCCCAGGCAAAAGTTTTCTGCAGGGGCAGGGCCCTCATGGAGAACCTCTGCTAGGGCAGTGCAGAAGGGAAATGTGGGGTTGGAGCCTCCACACAGAGTCCCTACTGAGGTACTGCCTAGTGGAGCTATGAGAAGAGGGCCACCTCTTCCAGAACCCAGAATGGTAGATCCGCTGACAGCTTGCACCATGTGCCTGGAAAAGCTGCAGACACTCAATGCCAGCCTGTGAAAGCAGCCAGGGAGGGAGGCTATACCCTGCAAAGCCATGGGGCAGAGCTGCCCAAGATCATGAACACCCACCTCTTGCATCAGCGTGACCTGGATTTGAGACCTGGAGTCAAAGGAGATCATTTTGGAGCTTTAAAATCTGACCGCCCTGCCAGATTTCGAACTTGCATGGGCCCTGTAACCCCTTTGTTTTGGCAAATTTCTCCTATTTGGAATGGCTGTATTTACCCAATACCTGTACCCCCATTGCATCTAGGAAGTAACTAGCTTGTTGTTTATTTTACAGGCTCATAGGTAGAAGGGACTTGCCTTGTCTCACTTAAGACTTTGGATTGTGGATTTTGGGGTTAATGCTGAAATGAGTTAAGGCTTTGGGGGACTGTTGGGAAGGCATGATTGGTTTTGATATGTGAGGACGTGTGATTTGGAGATTTGATATGGTTTGGCTGTGTCCCCACTCAAATTTCAACTTGAATTGTATCTCCCAGAATTCCCTTGTGCTGTGGGAGGGACCTAGGGGAAGATAATTGAGTCATGGGAGCCTGTCTTTCTTGTGCTAGTCTCATGATAGTGAGTAAGTCTCCTGAGATCTGATGGGTTTATCAGGGTTTCCACTTTTGCTTCTTCCTCATTTTCTGTTGCTGCTGCCATGTAAGAAGTGCCTTTCACCTCCTGCCATGATTCTGAGGCCTCCCCAGCCATGTGGAACTGTAAGTCCAATCAAACCTCTCTTTGTTCCCAGTTTTGTGTATGTCTTTATCACTAGCATGAAAATGAACTAATACACTTCAGTAAAAAGTTTAAACAGTGCCTGACAACTAGTAAGCATTTTATTTTATTTTTATTTTTGTAGACATGGGGTCTCCCTATGTTGCTTGCCCTGGCTGGTCTTGAACTGTGCTCAAGAAATCCTCACACCTCAGCCTCTCAATGTGTTGGGATTACAGGCATGAGCCACCATGCCTGGACATAAGCATTTTATAAACATCAGTTGTTTTTTTTTTTTTTTTCAGTTGAAGAAAATAAAGTAGGAAAAGAGTGACTGACGACTGGCAGCGGACTTCTTCCTGGAAGCCCAGTCTCTTGATTCTCACTCCCTGCCGACTTCTTCCTGGAAACCCAGTCCCTCGATTCTCACTGCCTGCCTCTTTCCCTTTCATCATTTTGCTTAAAGAGAGGACTTAGTAGCCTCTTAACCATTCCATGTCAGTAACTCTCTTCATCGTACTAAAAGTTGTTAAAAGATTATAAAATAATGCTTACAAACCGTACTGACTGGAAAGGCCCTTTTGTAGATAATTCCACACAGTCAGTGTATTTAGTGTACATGCTTCCTAAGCATGTCTCAGAATAACAAAATTATTTGAGAAAAAGGTTTGGGTTTTTTTTTTTTTTTTTTTTTGGTCAAGTTTTTCTTATATAGATTCTTCTTACAAGTTAAGACAACCACTTCTCTCATGGTTGCCACGCAAAGAATCTTGTCTTCAATCAGCTCATTAAGGTAACTTTGTAAAGATAGTGTTTTTTAGAAGGGCACTTTGCCAGCTCCCTCAAACATAACTTTGCAAATGGACAGCAAGAAAAACATGGTAAATCACTTCCATATGGCTCAAGGCAACGAGAAACTTTTTTGATTAACAGCATATTCACTACAATAAAATAACTTCCAAATCGGCTAGAAAGACACGAACTTATCTGCTACATCTATTCTCTTGTTTGGTTTTTTCATTGTTTTGACTCGCCAAAAACCCTCCTAAACTCCCAACTGGTTCATTTTTAAACAATGGCCTCTTCCAAGACCATCACCTGTTCCTATTTGTCAGTTCTATTAAGCAAATAGCTGCTCTTAAACTTATTTTAGAACCAGCTGCTTTACAACATATGCTCCAAACATTCAAGAGATGGTTTTTACAGACTCATCAGTTGATACAATCATTGACATGTCATCTGCATATGCAAGTACTAGTTTAAACATCTAAACTATTTTATTTCCTTCCACAGCTGTCTAAATAGTGAACCAAGCAGTTTAGTTCACATCATAAATTCCCATCAAAAGGCTTTTAATTAATATATAAAGGATAAAATGGGCACCTAGGACTTAATGTTTTCATTATCTGAATCTCTTCATTCTTCCTAGGCAGAAACTATTTCATTTTTGCACTCTTGACAAATTGGAAAAAATATGACACGGTCTATACAACTTTAAACAGCATATCCTCACCCAACAAGAGTCTCTCCCTCCCCTCTTTCAAAGGAAATGGAATAAAAAGATGATTGCCTTTTAGTCTGTGTGTTTTACAGTTTTTCTTGGTATAAGGAAACCATCTGCCACCTCTGTCTCTTAACGCCTGGAATGAATTAAACCATCTTCCTTGCAAACTTTGTTAATCTCACAGTAATCCCTACTAATCACTTTGTAATCAGCACTCAAAAGGGCTAAAGGTCCTTGATTCTTAATCACGATATTTTAATCATCGTTCTTGTGAGATGGCATTTAGTAATCCCTGAATCTTTGGTTTATTTCTTTTCAACTTCCTAATTATTTTTTAGGACAGAGAACAGGAGCTCTCTAGATAGGAGAAACCAGATCTCTCTGGTTAGAACTGGTCTGGGAGAATAGACAGTGCCTGGGTAGTTTCTGATGTCTAACTCTTACTTTCCACTTTAGATAATGAAGATAGCTTATTTCTGTTTTCTTTTACTTCCTTATTCTTTTCCTTAATCTCTTTTTCCTCTACTATACTTTTTATTTAGCAAATTTTTGGATGAGTAGCAACTTATTTTTCCCCTCTGCATCCTTAAAAGGTTTGGTTTCTGGTTCGTGAATTTCCTTTTTTATTTTTTACCAAGTTGAGGAAATTCCCCTCTATTCTTAGTTTGCTGAGAGTCTTTAATCATAAATGGATGTTAGGTTTGGTCAATGCTTTCTCTGCATCTATTAATATAATCTGTGATTTTTCTCCCTTGCCTGCTGATGTGATGAATTATCTTTATTGATTTTCATCCTTTTGTATTCTTTAGGTACAATATCCTCATTCTTTTAGATAAATTTATAACTTATTTTTTCTTTTCCTTTTCAATGTTTTTTTCCTGAAGGGAATGAAAGAGACTTCTTACACCTTTTAGAGGCTTGCTGTCTTGTTGAATGATGAGTTTTCCTTCCTCCTCGTTCTTCCCTTTTTCTCCTTCACCAATTTATGTGTTGTTTTTTTCATCTCACAGTGCCTTCCTTGGCCATATTTATATAACACATTATAAAGTTTGTGTTTACTCTTAAAATTCATTCCTTTAATTTATTTTGAAAAACATTGAGGACCTACTATGTACCAGGCACAAAACAAAAACTCATTCACCATTTAGTCTGAGGCTCTACATGAGCTTAATATGTCTTGCCCAGAACCTAAATTTAAATTTGTGACTTTTATGTAAACAATTGAGAAAGAGGTTTTGCCCTTGGTTACTTACATAATAAAATGATCACTAGAGAGTTAGGAGCTCCCTTTTATGACTCCCTTTTTCCTGAGCCTCATCCCATAGCTTCTTTACCAATTTATCAAGCATGATTTGATAACTGTGCTTTGATTATATTTAAAGGGAATAGGCATGGAGAGTGAAGGAAGACAAGACCTGGTGATGAGATGCTTTCTCTCTAAGAGACGAGATTAAAAACCTCCTGATTGGTCTTCATGCCTTCTGTTTCTTTTCATGCCAGTCAGAGAGATTCCCCTAAAGCATAGTATTGACTTTTTTTTAACAATTCGGTGGTTTTTAGTATGTTCACAGAGCTGTGCAATCATCACCACAATCAATTTTAGAACATTTTCGTCTTTAACCATGACCTCCCAATCTCCCCATTTCCCCACCCAGCCGTAGGCAACCACACATCTGCTTTTTGTCTCTCTAGATTTCCCTTTTCTGAACATTTCAGATAAATGGAATTATGTGCTGTGTGGTCTTTTGTGACTGGCTTCTTTGAATTACCGTAGTTTTCAAGGGTCATCTATGATGTGGCGTGTGTCCATATGTCATTGTTTTTATGGCTAAATAAGATTTCATTCTATGATTACAACACATTTTGTGCACCCATTAATCAGTTGATGAATATTTGGGCTTTTTCTACCTTTTGGCTATTATGAATATTGCTGCTACAACCATTCATTTGCAAGTTTTTGTGTGGACATACCTTTCCATGTGTTTATCGGGTATCTACTTTGTTCTCTCGAGTGTATACCTAGGAGTGGAATTGCCAGGTAATGTGGTAACACTAATGTTTAACTTTTTGAGAAACTGCCAGACTGTTTTCCAAAATGGCTGCACCATTTTATATTCCTACCAGCAGTGCAGAAGGGTTCTGATTTTCCACATTCTTGTCAACACTTGTTATTGTCTGGCCTTTCTATGATAGCCAAACTCGTGAATATAAAGTGGTCTCTCTTTTAGTTTTGATTTACATTTCCCTGGTGACTATTGGGGTTGAGCATGTTTTCATGTGCTTATTGGCCATCTGTCTATCTTCTTTGGAGATATATCTATTCAGATTCTTTGCCCATTTTTAAATTGGGTTATTTGTTTTTCTGTTGACTAGAATATTATGTATTCTAGATACAAGTCCCTTATTAGATATATGATTTGCAAATATTTTTTCTCATTCTGTGGTTTGTCCTTTCACTTTCTTGCTGGTGTCCTTTGAAGCACAGAAGTTTTTGATTCTGAGGAAATCCAATTTATCTATTTTTTTCTTAGATAGCTTGTGCTTTGTTGTTATATCTAAGAAATCACTGCTAAACATGAGGTCAGGAAGACTTACACCTACATTTTCTTCTAAGAGGAGTTTATAGTTTTAGCTCTTCCACTGAAATCTTTGCTCCACTTAAAGTTAATTTTTGTATATGGTATAAGGTAGAGGTCCAACTTCATACTTTTCCATGGGGATATCCAGTTGTCCCAGCATCATTTGTTGAAAATACTATTGTTTCCTCTACTGAATTGTTTTGGCACCCCTGTCAAAAAGCAATTTACCCTAAATGTGAGGGTTTATTTCTGGATTCTTAATTTTATTTCATTGATCTGTATGTCTATCCTTATGCCAATACCACACTGTCTTGATTACTTATAGCTTTATAGAAGGTTTTGAAATTGGGAAATATGAACCCTCCAACTTTGACCTCCTTTTTTTTTTTTTTTAGAGGCAGGTCTCACTCTGTCATCCAGAATGGAGTGCAGTGTCATGATCATGGCTCACTGAAGCCTCAAACTCCTGGCCTCAAGTGATCCTCCTGCCTCAGCCTCCCTAGTAGCTAGAACTATAGGTGTGTGCCACTTCACCTGGATACATTTTTAAACATTTTTTAGAGATAGGGGTCTTACTATGTTGCCAAGGCTAGTCTCCAACTCCTGTCCCCAATCAATCTTCCTACCTTGGCTTCCCAAAGTGCAGGGCTTACATTGTTCTTTTTAAAAATTGTTTTGGCTATTCTGGGTCCTATGAATTTCCATGTGAGTTTTAGAATCAGCTTGTCAATTTCTACAAAGAAACCAGCTGGGATTTTTATAGGGATTGCATGGAATTCACAGGTCAATTTAGCGAGTATTGCCAGCGTACAATATTAAGTCTTCTGATCCATGAACATGGAAAAATTTCCCATTTATTTACATCTTTTTAACTTCTTTCAACAGTTTTTGTAGTTTCTAGGTAAAAGTTTTGTACTTCTTTGGTTAATTTTTTTTTCTAAGAATTTTATTCTTTTTGATGCCATTGTAAATAGAATCACATTCTTAATTTCACATTTGGATTGTTCAGTGAAAGTGTATAGAAATACAATTGATTTTGCATTTTAATCTTATATTCAGCAACCTTGCTGAACTCATTTATTCATTCTAATTTTTTGTGTGTGTGTATGAGATCATGTCATCTCCAAATAGTGATAGTTTTTGTTTCTTTCTCTTAGCTAATTGCTCTGGCTAGAACCTCCACACAGTGTTGAATAGAACTGGTTAGAATGGACATCTTCCTCTTTGTTTTTTAAGGACTGGAGTCTTTTTCTGTTGCCCAGGCTAGAGCGTAGGAGTGTGGTCATAGCTCACCTACATCATCAAACTCCTGGGTTCAATTGATCCTCCTGCCACAGTCTCCTGAATAGCTAGGACTACAGGTGTGGGTGACCATACCCAGCTAATTTTAATTTTTTAACTTTTTGTAGAAATGGAATCTTGCTATGTTGCCCAGGTGGGTCTGAAACTCCTGACTTCAAGCAATCTGCCTGCCTCAACCTCCCAGGGTTCTGGAATTACAGGCGTGAGCCACTGTGCTCAGCCTTCCCTTTGTTCTTGATCCTGGGTAAAATCAGTAAGTCTTTCACTATTAAGTGTGATATTAGCTATGGGGTTTTCTAGATGGTTTTTATAAGGTTCAAGAAGTTCACTGTTCCTAATTTGTTGAACTTTTTTTTATCATAAAAGAAAGCGGTTTTTTTTGTTGTTGTTTGTTTTTGTTTTTGAGGTGGAGTCTCGTCCTGTCACCCAGGCTGGAGTGCAGTGGTGGTGCAATCTTGGCTCACTGCAACCTCTGCCTCCTGGGTTCAAGCGATTCTCCTGCCTCAGCCTCTTGAGTAGCTGGTACTACAGGTGCATGCCACCACACCTGGCTAATTTTTTTGTATCTTTAGTAGAGATGGGGTTTCCCCATGTCAGCCAGGATAGTCTTGATCTCCTGACCTCATGATCTGCCCACCTTGGCCCCCAAAGTGCTGGGATTACAAGCATGAGCCACTGTGTCTTGCCAAGAGTTTTTTTCAAATGCTTTTTCTGCATCTATTGAGATGATTATGTGGTTATTTTTTATTCTATTGATATGATAACATTATTTGATTTTTGAATGTTAAGCCAACCTTGCATTCCTGGGATTAAGTCCTACTTGGTCATGGAGTATAATCCTTTTATAGGATGCTGGATATGGTTTGTTAATTCTCTATTGATGATTTTCAGCTCTATATTCATAAGAAATGCTGGTTGATAATTTCTTTTGAAGAATTCATGAAGAATTGGTATTAATTATTCTGTAAATGTAAAATTTACCCAGTGAAGCCAGCAATGACTTTTTCATCTTCTTCTTCGAAACCCTTCAATGGTTACCAATCACTTAACGAACTCAATATAACATCCTATAGTATGCATTCACAGTAGTATGTCCTACTGTTCCCAACTAATCTCCTACCTGCCACTTGTCCACAGCTTCTATCTCTTCTCTTGCCTTCACGTATAGTACTCATGTCCTTGTGTGTTTCACTAGGCAGACTGCTACTCCTCTCTTCAGACATCTCAAGTCTACACCTTGACACCATTTCTTGACTCTTGTTGAATTAGTTTAGATTTTCTTACAATATTCTGACCAGCTTCCCCTAATAACCATTTTTAAATCTCTTTATTGATCTTCATAGCATAGGATTTATAGAAAAGCCTTTATAATAGGCTTTGGGAACTAATTAATTGTAAAATGTACCTTAATGGGAAAAAGCTCATTCTAGTTAAATTGGGACCTGTCAGTTATTTTGGTAATGACATATAACTATCCAACACTATATAGAATCCACTGTGAACAGCATTTCTCTGTGAGTTCTTTTTCCAGTGTCGGAATAATTAAAAAGAATTTTTGCTTGAGGAACTCATTATGAATGACTTCTCTGTGTTTCACCATATTTCTGAGGAAAATTTGTCTTAAAAATTGGATTCAGGACTGGGGGAGGTTCTGCATGCCTTTTTGCTGACTTTCCAAGTCTCAATGATCTTCACAGTGGAGAACATCAAAGACGCTAATGGCAGGGTCACAATGGTCATACTTTTCTAAAAATGATTCCTTCTTCCAATTTATAAAATGAAACTTGAAAGTATTTTAAGGCTGACGTTTAATTTTCTGTGAAGAAACTGTATTACCTTAGTAAACATAGCATTTAAAATATATATAACATTGCTTTTCAAATATAAATGAAGATTAAATTTTCTTCATATAGTTTTGAAAAGTTTATGAAGAAATATGAACTATATAGAACTTGCTCAAAATCCTTTAATGTGTTAGAATTTGTAACAAAGTGACTGCTGTGCTAACATACCTAATGGACATCTGTTTCCTAAATTTGATTAAAGTAAAATTTTTATTTTAGTGAGGGATGAAACAAGAAGAAACTCTTTAAGACAAAATTATCAAGAAACACATTTCATAGTTCTATGTTATTATACAAATATTGTGACTGGAGTCATTACTTCAGCTGACTTTAACAATATTGCCAGTTTTATCTCAACATTAGCTAGGGAGGTATGTTGGCATTGCTTCTATTATTATTATCAATAAAAATAATAACTGCATTCATTTATCGTCACTGTGCATTAGGAATGGTGGTGGGCACTTATCACCTAGGTCACAACAAGTCAGCAAAGAAATTTGCTAGCATATTTACTATATGATAGCAAGGATTAGGTTCAGTTGCAAGTAATAGGAACCTAAAATAATAATGTCTTTAAAAAGAATGAATTGTGTTTATCTTACGTAAAAGAAGTCCAGAGGTAGGCAGTCTGGGCCTGACTTTGTAGTTCTGCTCCACAAAGTCCTCTTTCTGTCTTGTAAATGCCCACTGGCTGTGGCAGTGCCAACAGCAAAGAAAGGGATAAGAGAAAGACGACAAAAAAGAAAAAAAAAACTGCACTGCTTTCCTTAGGAAGGTTTCTACTGCATGATATTTTATTTAGAGCCCATTGGCCAGAAGGCAGTCATATAAACATGTGTAGGTGGGTGGCCATGTGCCCAGCCACAACTCTGAGGATTTAAAATGGAGAAAAGAATGATTAACCCATTTATGTTACTTGCCTGAAGTCACCTGCTTGATAAAGGAGAGAGGATTCAAAACTACATCTGTCTAGGTCTATCTCTGGGGGCAGAGAAAGGGGATGGGAATAGTAATAATTTATTTTATAAACTTAGCATGTTGTCTTAAATATTGTTCCTGTTAGTTATTGCCATGTAACCAACCAAGCCCAATTTAAACAATAAACATTTATTTAGCTCAGCAAATCATTTCTGTGAGTCTGGGTCAATCTTGGCAGATTTCTGCTTGGAGATTGGCAAGGGGCTGACTGGCCTAGAGCCTTGGCTAGGACAGCATGTCATTCCTCCACATAGTCTCTTGTCCTTTATCAGGCCAGCCTGGGTTTGTTCTTATCAAATCATCCATGTGAGAGAGGTCCATGAGAGACAACAGGAGCATGAAAGACTTCTTGAGGCATAGATTCAAAGCGGTTCAATGCCATTTTCACTGCACTGCATTAGTCAAAATGAAAAACAAGACCAACACAGATTCAAGGGCTGGGGAAATAGACTCCATCTCTTGATGAATTACAGTGTCACACTGCAAAGATCATGGGTACAGGGAGACCACCAATTGGAGCTTTGAATGTAATAAATTTACTCTAATACTAATAAAAGTTGTTGATTGCAGTTGAAAATAGTAAGGATCATCTTCAACAAAAATCCTGAATGTATTGTCTTTATTTAGTTGTGTTTTTCTTTTAAAATTTTTATTTTTATATTTCTGCTCTGTTGCCCAGGCTGGAGTGCAGCTGCATGATCAAGGCTCACTGCAGGCTCACCTTCCTGGGCTCAGGCAATCCTCCTGTCTCAGTCTCCCAAGTAGCTGAGACCACAGGCACTTGCCACCATACCCAGCTAATTTTTTTAAGAATTATAGGCCAGCCATGATGGCTTATGCCTGTAATCCCACCACTTTGAGAGGCGGAGACAGGTGGATCACACGGTCAGGAGTTCAAGACCAGGCTGGCCAACAGGGTGAAACACCATCTCTACTAAAAAAAGAATACAAAAATTAGCTGGGTGTGGGAGCACACTCCTGTAGTCCCAGATACTCGGGAGGCTGAGGCAGGAGAATTGCTTGAACCTGGGAGGTGGAGGTTGCACTGAGCCAAGACGACACCATTGCACTCCAGCCTAAGTGATAGAGCGAGACTTTGTCTCGAAAAAAAAAATTTTTTTTACTTATAGAGATAAGATCTCCCTATGTTGCTCAGGCTGGCCTCTAACTCTTAGGCTCAAGCAATCCTCCTGCCTTGGCCTCCCAAAGTGCTGGGATTACAAGCATGAGCCACCACACGCAGCCAAGTTTTTCTTCCTAGAGCAACTCAAGTTCTACAACAGTTCTTCTGAGTCATCATGGACACACTCAGGAAGTGAAACATAAACAGAGGTCCGTGGGTCTTGGAAAATTTTTTTCTGCTAGAGGGAATCTGGATTAGGAGAAGGAAGGAATGGATATAGGGCCAGAGGAGTCTGTAGGTGAAGACTTTTATTGTTCTGAGAAACTAATTTGTCTGAGATTACATTTTTCTTTTTGTTAAATCTTGACTAAGAATGTGTGAGGACTGGGCATGGTGGCTCTTGCCTGTAATCCCAGCACTTTGGGAGGCTGAGGCAGGTGGATCACTTGAAGGGAGGAGTTCAAGACCAGCTTGGCCGACAAGGCAAAACCGTGTCTCTACTAAGGATACAAACATTAGCCTGGCATGGTGGTGTGTTCTGTGGTCCCAATGACTTAAGTGGCTGGAGCATGAGAATCTCTTGAACTCGGGAAGCAGAGGTTGCAGTGAGCCAAAATTGTGCCACTGCACTCCAGCCTGGACAACAGAGTGAGACCCTGTCTCAAAAAAAAAAAAAAGTATGTGGGTAATCTCAAGTTCTTGAGAAAAAATAATGAAAGAAAGAGTAAATGGCCGGGCACAGTGGCTCATGCCTATAATCCCAGCACTTTGGGAGGCCGAGGCGGGTGGATCACAAGGTCAAGAGATTGGGACCATCCTGGTCAACAAGGTGAAACCCTGTCTCTACTAAAAATACAAAAATTCGCTGGGCATGGTGGCGTGCGCCTGTAGTTCCAGCTACTCGGGAGGCTGAGGCAGGAGAATTGCTTGAACCCAGGAGGCGGAGGTTGCAGTGAGCCGGGATCACGCCATTGCACTCCAGCCTGGGTAACAAGAGTGAAACTCCGTCTCAAAAAAAAGAAAGAAGAGTAAGCAAGTTTTATTTTTATTTTCTTCATTGTTTGGGCTGGTTTGTTCATTCACTAAAGAAAAATGCACTGAATCCTTGCCATGTGCCAAGTACCATGCTAGGCACTGAGATATAATAATAAGCAAAAATCGACCTAGTTCCTACCCTTAAGGAGTTTACCATTGTGGGTTGGAAAAATGAGACATTAATTAAATAATCCCACAAATAAATGCTCCATGATGGCAAAATGCAAAGAGTGATGTAAAGGTATATGGTGATATGAGACTCTGACTTTGCAAAACAAGGAGCTGGTCTGGTCTCTGGCATCAAAAAAGGCTTACTTAAAGAAGAAATATTCAAGCTAAACTCTGAAGGATAAGTCAGAATTAAGGGGGTAGCGGTAGAGGATAGCGTTCCAGGCAAAGAAACAGCATCTGTAAAGGTACTTACAAAAGACTGCAAGGAAGCCACTTAGGACTGAAACACAGAGAGTGAGTGGAAGTGGTTTAGAGATGAGACCTCTAAACCAGATGAGGGCTGATGACTGTCCGATTACATGGGGGTGCTAGGCCGTAGAAGAAAGTTTTATCGTTATCCTCAAAAAAAGAACAGCCATAGCAAATGACAGGAGCAGGCCTGTGAGCTTAAAAAATCACTTTGTGGTTAGGTCTGAGATTGGATAACTAGAGACCAGTTAGGAGTCTACTGCAGTGTCCAGATAAAACTCAATAGCTTAGATGAGGATGGTGATGAAGGAGAGGATGAAAAGCAGAACTATTCAGGAGATTTTTATGGTAAAATCAATAGGCCTGTGTAACATGTCAGTTACAGGAAGTAAAGAAAAGAAGATGTAGTATATTGAATCTTTCACCCCTCCTTGCTCTCGTATCGCTGCCAAGGCCTTACTATGGGTAGACTTTGGGCTTGACAATGTGGCCTGCTTCAGCCAATGACATAAATAGAAATGTCAGCATGCCATTCCAAGCTTAGGATTTAAGAGACCTTATGTGTTTGCACATGTGCTGTTGAACCTCTGAAGCCACCATGAAAGGAACATGCCCACTGGCCTGCTAGTCCAAGAAGGATAAGTGACATGGGGCATAGAGTCACCCCAGAGACTTACAGTGAGCAGCAGAGCCACTCTGGCTGCTGCAATATACAACAGAGTTGCCCAACTGAGCCCAGCCTAGATCTGCCAAATTCCAACTAACTTCTGCATACATGAGTGATTGTAAATAAATATGTTTGTGTTGTTCTTGTTGTTGTGGTTTAGAGAAAGTGTCTCACTCTGTTGCCCAGGCTAGAGTGCAGTGGCATAATCACACCTCACTGCAGCCTCAACCTTCCAGGCTCAAGATATCCTCCCATTTCAGCCTTGTGAGTAACTAGGACTACAGGTGCATGCCACCATGCCTGGCTAATTTTTGTATTTTTTGTAGATACAAGGTTTCACCGTGTTGCCCAGGCTGGTCTTGAACTCCTGGGCTCAAGTGATCCACCTGCCTCAGCCTTTCAAAGCATCAGGATTATAGGCATGAGCCACTGTGCCTAGCCAAATGTTGTTTTAAATATCAGAATTTGGAATTGTTTGTTACTCAGCAATAGCTGACTCCCAGGTGTGTAACCACTCAACAGGTTCATCTTGCCCACTACCCAGATAGAGCTGATTCATCAAGACAGGGAAATTGCAATAGAGAAAGAGTTTAATACACACAGAGCCAGCTAAATGTGAGATTAATAATAAATAACAAATGGGTTGAATTTATTACTCAAATCAGATTTCCTGAAAATTTGGAGGCTAGGGTTTTTAAAAGATAGTTAGGTGGGCTGGGGGCTAGGGAATGGGTGCTGCTGATTGGTCAGGGATGCAATAATAGGAATGTAAAAAAATGGTTCTTATGTGCTGAGTCCACTTCTGGGTGGGGGCCACAGGACTGGCTGTCTTGAGTCTTGGGTCTTGGTGGAGTCATCTGACATCAAAATGCAGAAAAAAAGATGTCTCAAAAGTCCAATCTTAGAATCTACAATAGGGACAGGAGTAATAGGGGAAGTTACAAATCTTGTGATCTCTGGAACAATGGCTGGTAATTGTTTAACTAAACCTACCTCTTAGCAGAATTCAGGCCCTTCTCTTAATCCTAAATTTGTGGCCTTTTATTAGTTTTATAATAATTATTATAAAAGGGCTATTATTATTTAAACTATAAGCTAAATTTCTCTCATACTTAGTTTGGCCCATGCCCAAACATCTCTTTCACTGTCATCATTTTCTCACTGTTGTGATTTTTTTGTTTTTTTTTTTTTTAGAGGCAGAGTCTTGCTCTGTTGCCCAGGCAGAATTGCAGTGTCATGACCTCAGCTCATTGCAGCTTCAACCTACCAAGGCTTAAGCAATCCTCCCATGTCAACTTCCCAGGTAGCTGGGCCTACAGGCACATCCCACCATGCCTGGCTAATTTAAAAACAATTTTTTTTGTAGTGATGGGATCTCACTCTCTTGCCTAGGCTGGTCTCAAACTCCTGAGCTTAAGCCACCCTCCCATGTTTGTCTCCCAAAGTGCTGGGATTACAGGCACAAACCACCATGCCTGGCCTTACTGTTATAATGTTTTGCAAAAGTGGTTTCAGAAGGGTCAAAATTTACTCTTGGCTGGGTGCAATCCAACACTTTGAGAGACCATGATGGGAGGATTGCACAAGCCTACTAGTTTGAGACCAGCCTGGGCAACAGAGTGAGACCCTGTCTCTACAAATATAATATATAAAATTTTACAAATTTTATATTTATAAATATAAATAAATTTAAATATAAACTTTATATCTACAAATATAAAAGACTAGCCAGGCACAGTGGTGCGAGCCTGTAGTCCCAGCTACTTGGGAGGCTGAGGTGGGAGGATCACCTGAGCCTGAAGGTCAAGGCTGCAGTGAGCTGTGATTGTGCCACTGTACTCCAGCCTGGGTAAGAGTGAGACTCCATCATGCACAAACATAATTTATACCAGTAACTACTGCAAAATTTAAGTGTCAAGCCAAAAGAGAGTATGTCATAATGAAGTTCTGATTTACTAAATTCCATTTGTGAAGAGTGTGTGTGTGTGTGTGTGTGTGTGTGTGTGTGTGTCTGTGTCTGTGTATAAGAGAGAAACAGAGGGAGACTGAGAGACACAGAAGGAAGGATGCAGAGAGCTGGTTGTGGTGGCTCATTCTTTTAGCCCAACTGTTGGCTAGTTTGGTTTTCATTTAAAAGTTCTTTGACTGACATTTGACTGTTGCCCCTTTAAAATACAGTCTTTTATAATTTCTTCCCTTTCCCGTCCATGACTTCTGTCCATCTTTGGAGAAAGCAAAATTATTCCTAATGGGTTTCTGATTTGTTCTTTGGAGCCCCACTTTTTAGTAAGCACACAAAAAACTATTCATCCGCATTGCTACCTTACACTAAACGTTCTTTGTTAACTTAAATTCTACAGGCTGGGCAGCATAAACATTCAAGAAAAAAAATTCATTGTGCCACCAGCTCTCAGCATCTGGCACCAAATATTTCTTTAAGGTTTGTTTAAATAAGAAACATATTAAAAGAGAGACATTTTTCATGGTGATGATGGCGTTGACTACAGAGGGCACATATCTGAGCCCTGGTCTTTGCAGGGAGCATGCAGGAGCCTGTCAATGAAGCTCTCCTCCAGGGAAAAGCCAACGGGAAGGTTTCTTCACTTTGGAAGTTCTGCATCTTTGAATTTTCCTAAGGATAGTTTCAGCTTTTTTAGACTTAGTACATGTCAGTACTTGAGAAGCTCAAAGAAAAGGAGCAGAAAGTGAAAATAATTTGCTTTAAGAACTCAGGCAGTGCTTCTGTGAAATCATGCTATTCAGTGACTTTCAATCAAGTGGATCCTAATTTTCTAGTTGCTTAACTTGTACTTTGAGATTCCCTAAAACAACTTCAGTATTGAGAATTTCTCTGGGCAGAGTTGGGACCTGGACGTTATTTTCTCTGTGCACCCCCTGATTTTGACCAGTCTTCCTTTTTTCGTTTAAGAAATGGGGGTCTCACTATGTTGTCCAGGCTGATCTTGAACTCCTGGCCTCAAGCAATCCTCCCACCTCAGCCTCCCAAATGCTGAGATTACAGGTGCATGTCACCATGTCCCACTAATTTGTTTTTTTAATTTTTTTGTAGAGACAGGGTCTCACTATGTTGCCAGGTCTGGTCTTGAACTCCTGAGCTCAAGCAATCCTTCTGCCTCAGCCTCCCAGAGTGCTGGGATAACAGACACGAGCCACTGCGCCTTACTCATTTCCCCCTATCTTGATTGCCCATTCTCTGCTTCTTCATCTCCTACTCAGACCCCTAATCTACTCATACCTTGCTGCCAATCATTGCTCAGGTATTAATTTAATCTTGGAATTTGATATTATACTTCGTATTTTGTTCTGAAGTACAGATAGACTTTTTTACTATTTTTGAGACAGAGTCTCACTGTGTCGCCAAGGCTGGAGTGCAGTGGTGTGATCTCAGCTCACTGCCTCCTCTGCCTCTCTGGTTCAAGTGATTCTCCTGCCTCAGCCTCCTACTAGCTGGGATTACAGGCACCTGCCACCACACCCTGCTAGTTTTTACATTTTCAGTAGTGGCAGGTTTTTGCTATGTTGGCCAGGCTGGTCCCAAACTCCTGAGCACAGGTGATCCACTCACCACAGACTTCCAAAGTGCTGGGATTACACGCATGAGCCCTGTGCCAGCCATGAGGTAAGGATAAACTTATAGGATGTTTAGAACTGACAGGGTCATTCATTCATTTATTCATTCATTCATTCATTCATGTATTCTTCACATACTTATGCTTTGAGCCAAGCATTTCCCTAGGCCCCCAAGTAGCTTCCATTCTAGCAGAGAAGCCATTATAACCCAAATAAATTCTATGATGATGGAAGTGTGAGCGGAGTGTAGCAGCAGCACAGGTGGGGAGCGTGTCTGTCTGCCTGGGCAGAGATGGTGAAGGCTTCCCAAAGCTGGCAGTGGGCTGGCCGTATTCAGAAATGAAACCTAGGAATAATGTGTTCATCAGAGGGAGCAATGCTGCAAAGACAGGGAGAAGTTGGGGCACAATGAGTGGTCGAGTATTGCTGTAGGGTGCACTGTGAGCAGGGAAGCTTCTGCCCATGGCCCTGTCATGCTGGGACGACAAGGACCTTGAATGCGATGCAAGGGAATTTAGATTTTGAACCGGAGTCAACAGAAAGAACACTGAAGATATTTTTAGCAGATCTGTTATGTTAGAAAGTTCACTCTGGGGTGTAGGGCATGGTGCCTCACAGTGTAATCCCAGCACTTTGGGAGGCCGAGGTGGGCGGATCACCTGAGGTCAGGAGTTCAAGACCAGCCTGGCCAACATGGCGAAACCCCATCTCTGCTAAAAAATACAAAATTAGTTGGGCGTGGTGGTCAGTGCCTATAATCCCAGCTATTCAGGAGGCTGAGGCAAGAGAATTGCTTGAACCCGGAGGTGGAGGTTGCAGTGAGCCAAGATTGTGGCACTGCACTCCAGCCTGGGTGATAGAGTGAGATTCCATCTTTAAAACAAAAAAGAAAAAGAAAAAAGATCACTCTGGAAATAAGGGGTATGGATGGGATGGGAGGAGGAATCCATGAGATTCAAATCAGAGACATCTAGAGAGAAGCTGACACAATCAATAGGCCAGGCCACTGACGATGCAGGCCTGAGCTAGGGCAGTGGCTTTAGGCATAAACGGGAGGAATGTTTAGGGCTGAAAGACTAACTGAAGCCAGGCGCAGTGGCTCGCACCTGTAATCTCAGCACTTTGGGAGGCTGAGGTGGGTGGATCACTTGAGCTCAGGAGTTCAAGGCCAGCCTGGGCAACATGGTGAAACCCTATCTCTCCAAAAAATACAAAAATTAGCCAGGCATGGTGAAACGCACCTGTAGTTCCAGTTACCTGGGAGGCTAAGATTGGAGAATTACTTGAGCCCTGGAGATGGAGGTTACAGTGAGTTAAGATACCACAGCTCATTCCAGCCTGGGCAATACAGCCAGACCTTGTCTTAAAAAAAAAAGACTAAGTGGGTGGAGAGAGGAAAGACTCAAAGACGAATCCAGGTTTCTCTGGCTTCACTGATGGGATACATGGTTGCAGCAATCACCTGTAGGACATCTAAATATTAACAGAGCTGTTTAGGGCTGAATTGCTGAGTTCAATTGTGTGCTCCTCAGGTCTGGACTGAAGATGAGTAGTCCAGGAGAAGGTCAAGGACAGAGTAATGGGGTGCCCCATATTATAAGGGCATCATAAGAGGTTATTTTCTAGAATCCATTCCAGGTCCCACCTGAGATGCCTTAGAAGACCTGGGTGAAGCCTAATAATCCATGGTTTTGGTTTTTGTTTATGTTTTTATTTATTTGAGACAGTCTCATTCTGTCACCCAGGTTAGTGCAATGGCGCCACCTCGACTCACTGCAACCTCTGACTCCTGGGCTCAGGTGATCCTCCCATCTCAGCCTTTTTGAGTAGTTGGCAACACAGGTGCAGGCCACCACACTCAGCTAATTTTTCTATTTTGAGTAGAGACAAGGTTTTATCATGTTGCCCAGGCTATTGTCAAACTCCTGGGCTCAAATGATGTGCCTGCCTCTGCCTCCCAAAGTGCTGGGATTACAGGTATGAGCCACTCATCTGGCTGGGAATTCATGTTTTAAAAAATCTCTTCAGGGGCTCTGAGCAGCAACTCGAGCTGGGAGTCACAGGTCAGTCCCACCCTCTTCCATGACAGAGCTGGACCTGATTTCCTGCAGGGTGGAGAGACTTTCCGAAGGTCACAGAGCTCCCTAGAAGCTGCATGAAGCTCAGACTTACCTAGGCCACTGTTGTTTCTTCACTGTGGGGCTCACTTTTCCACTAGATTTCTTGGTCTTACTTAGATTTAAAGCCACTGGCGAGCTTGTGTTTGTAACATGTGACCAGTTCTAACAGCAAATTTGGCTGAGCAGTGGATTTGGTAGACTGAAAGAGATGTCCCTCACAAGCTCATGACACTGGCTTCTTAACGATTCTATGTTGTACAGTGCTCTTAGTAAAGAGGAAATAATTGTGTTCTCAGTGGCTCAGTCCTTACCATTCTGCCCAGCAGCTTTTGGCAGAATCTGGTCTTTGAACTAACATCTTAGTATATAATCTGTACCATGGAATAGAAAAATGCCCCTACTTTTGTAAGAGATGCCGAGTGGGAGAAAAATTGGCTGAGAATCTACAAGTCGTCTTTGAGAATTTATGGTTGAATTTATAATGATGCAGAAATAAAGGACAAGATCACTGTGTTTAGGAAAATGGAATCTCATTGGTTCTGGGAGACAATTGGTGGATGCCAAGATTCTCTCCAGGTCTTTCCTTGGTAGCACACATTCCCTTGGAATTAGTCACACCCATGTGACTTGCTTTAGCTAACAAAATGTTAACAATGGGTATCACTTACAAATTTTACTTTAGCTTTTTTGGTTGTTAACTTTAGCAACCCTATTAACTGAACAATGGGTATCACTTCTACTTGTATTAAATACGTATAAAACTTCTCCATTTTCCATGAACTCTGAAGCCTTGTGTTGATTTCACACAGTGGTAGAACTTCTGTCAACCTGAGCCACCTGGACTGACTATGATGATCAGAGCCCCTCCGCTGACTAGTGTGGGAAATGTAGTGTGAATATGAAAAATAATCTGGCTGGGTGTGGCGGGTCACACCTGTAATCCCAGCACTTTGAGAGGCGAAGTGGGGAGGATTGCTTGAGTCCAGGATTTCGAGGCCAGCCATGGAAACATAGCAAGCCCCATCTCCAAAATACATATATAATTAAAAAATTAGCTGGGTGTGGTGGTGCACACATGTAGTCCCAGCTACTTGGGAGGCTGAGGTGGAAGGATGGCTTGACCCCAGGAGGTGGGGGCTGTGATGACCCGAGATTGCACCACTACACTACAGCCTGAGCAACAGAGTGAGACCCCTTCTTGAAAACAAAACTAAACAAAAAACAACCCCCAACTATTGTTCTAAGTCACTGAGATTTGCTGATTTGTTTGCTGCAGCATATTTTAGCTTAATCTGACTAATGCATTGCTCAATAAGAAATACACATAAGAAACATAATACAAACCCTGAAATATCATAAAAGGGGAAGGTCTCAGGGGGCTAGAGTCATCAGAGAAGGCAATCCTGGTCAACTGGAATAATGGGACATAGACTGGATGGAGTTCAGTAGAGAAAAATTCAGAGTTATGCACTTGGAGTTGAAAAGTGAACATGTTCAAAGGCAAGGTGCCAACTACTCAAAGGCAGTTGGCTGGAAAACGGAAAGTATAGCTTTAGTGGACAGCCAGTTGACCGGGAAGAATGGTCACAATCCTGCAGTTCTGTTGATTGAAAAAAAATGCAAGCAGAGAATTGTAGCAAATGAAAAGCATGTCTGTATCATGAGGTAATTGTTACATTGCTCTCTGTACTGTCCAGAGCTGGAACAGAGCTGGGGCTGGCTCCCGGCTGCACAGTTAACGGGAATTGAGAGAATGTGGAGAGTTCAGAACTAAAGCAGAATAGTCATTCTGTGACTAGCAAACAAGAGCTAAAGGACCTAGGATTATTTGGCTTAGAGAGGAGATGCATCAGAGGTGAATTAAGAAGTGCCAGAATTGGACTTAAAATTTCAGAAGAGCCATTGCGGTGGAGGATGATGACTGTTTTTTCCCTCTGTTGCCAAGGACACAAAAAGAATGGGCTCATTAAAGTTAAACAAAAGGAAGAATTTCCTGAGCCTAGGGTTGTTTGACACCAGATAGGGTTGGAGATTTTTTCTCTGGAAGACTTTGCAAAGATCAATGTTCTTTTTAATGCAGTAGATTGTCTGGCTCCTTCCTGAAGTGAAGGGAGGGAAGGCTGGCAGTCTCCTTTTTGCCAGGACCAGGATGGCAGTGGGTGATGCTCACTGTGGGACACACTCAATGGCATGCTAAACTAACGTTTTGCACAACTGCCAGCATCCTACGGGCAGCTGTGTTCCTTTCCTTCTTCTCAAGAAAACATATTAGGAAACAAGAGCTACCTCTTGGTGATCAGGATAACCTCAACTCCTCTTTTAAAAAAGGTAAATGATTTGTAAATGTCAGTCTTTTAACTATTATTTGTAAAAATAACTTGTGATCCAATCATTCAACTTTTTTTTTTTTTTTTTGAGGTGGAGTCTCACTCTGTTGCCCAGGCTGGAGTGTAGCCATGCGATCTCGGTGCACTGCAACCTCTGCTTCCCTGGGTTCAAGCAAGTCTCCTGCCTCTGCCTCCTGAGTAGCTGGGACTACAGATATGCACCACCATGCCCAGCTACGATTTGCATTTATAGTAGAGACAGGGTTTCACCATGTTGACCAGGCTGGCCTTGAACTCCTGACCTCAAGTGATCCTCCTGCCTCGGCCTCCCAAAATGCTGGGATTACAGGCGTGAGCCACCACACCCAGCCCCATTCAACATTTCTTTAACAAATAATTCTTGGGTGAGGGTTGTATGTGTGTGTTGGGGGCTGTGTAAGGCTAAACCAATTACGAGTGATGAATGCTATTTATTATATGGGAAATGTGGCATGCCAGGAGACCCTGGAGATGAAGAAGGGCTGACAAGCCTGTACCTAGAAGGTATGTGCAAGCTGAGATGCACAGGATGAGTGGGAGAAAGTCGGCCAACAGGAGACAGAGTGGGAAGGCAGGTGGAGCTTGTATGTGTGAGGCTTGGAGACTGGAGGCATATGGAGAAACCAAGAAATGGAAAGATCTCTGAATATAGCATCAGGGCAGAGTGGGAGTGGGTGACAGTGGGAACCAGGGCTGCAATATGGGAGGCAGAATGCCTGGGGTCGCATGGGTCATGTTAGGCTTGGATTTCAGCCCAGGAGCACAGTGGACCGTGGAAGTGTTTATGCAGGAGAAGGACCCTCTCAGGTTTATGCTTCAGGAAGATCATGCCAGCTGCATGTGGAAAATTGATTAGAGAGGCTTTGAAATTAACCTGGCCTAGGTTTGAATCTATGGTCCATGTTACTAGTTTTAAGATTTTCAAAAAATTACTTAATCTCACAGAATCTCAGTTTCCTCATCTATAAAATAGAGATAATTATTAGTATGTCTTATCTGGCAGGGTAGCTATGAGAATAAGCATAAATATTGGATGTAAAGGGCCTGCAGAGTGTCTGATCCCCAGGTGTGGGTGCTCAACAAACACTGGCTCCCTTCTCTGTGAATTTATAGTAAATTTGCAAGTGAGAAATGCACTTGCCACAGTATGGAATCAAATACTTTGTTTTTTCAATTGCAAGTGATGATTACATGGGTAGTTTCTATGGTCCTCTTAAAACTATAGAGACTAGACTGGATTTTCCTTCAGTCCTTTAATCATCTTTGTGGTTTTTTGCAGAACCCTCTCCAATTTTTCAAAATTCCACTTCAATTGTGGAGACCACAGCTAGATTAGTCACCGTAGAGAACTCATTATAATTAGCTCAACACTGTGCAGTCGCTGGGGCGGCTGAGTCGGTCATGAAAACCCAGTCGGGCCAGTCCCCATCGACACATAGGTTGTGTTCCAGGAGTTCATTAGTGAGTTGGTTGTTTGGAACACAGAAAGCCTTTCCCCATAGAAACTGAGTTATAGACGGTGGCTTGTTTCCCAGGCCAGTGCACAAAAATCTATTTAATGCACATGCAGCTGAACAAGGGCCTGGCAATAACAGCCCCTCAAGTCTTTAACTTGCCTGATCCCCAATGGAGGCCCCGTCTCATGGAGCCCTAAGAACCTCTGAGTCTCAAGCATCCAACCCCAAACCCTCTGAGTGAAGTGAGAATTGGGCTGACAGTTTTCGAATGAGAATCATTTGCAGCATGATTATGAAAAACACCTCTTTGGAGACCTTAACCTGCAGTTGTCCTTATTATTACATAAGAAAGCAATCAAGTTACCCCATGAGAAATACAGCGACTATATACCGGAAATTGTACCTAAATCTACCTAAATTATCTTTAATTTTCACAATACTCCTGTAAGAAAAAGACTCTTTCTCAGTATTCCCATTTTGCCTGTGTCTTAAGGAGACTGTGGCCCAAGGTCAAGCAGATAGAAGGTAGCAGAACTGATGCGGGAGATCTGGCCGTGTCGCAGAGCTGAGAGCTTTTCACTGCACAACACTGCCTCCCAGTGGACTGTGCTTAGCACTGAACCTCGCATGGCTGAACCAACCACATATACTCTGCGGGTGCAGTTAACAAGTTCTTCATTCATACATCCAACAAAGAATCTTTGAGTGCTTCCAGTGAGCGAGGCCTTGGGAACACAAAATCAAATTAGACGTGGTGTTCTCACAGAGTGGTTGGGAAAAAGAATAAGTAAATCAACGATTGAAATCTATGAGATGAGAATGTGATCAAATTTTAAAAGGGAAAAGGAAAAGATCTGAGGCAGGAGAATCGCGTGAACCCGGGAGGCGGAGGTTGCAGTGAGCCGAGATCGCACCTCTGCACTCGAAGCCCGGGCGACCGCACGAGACTCCGCCTCAAAAAAGAAAAAAAAAAGAAAAAAAAAGATAACATAGAAACGCAGCAGAGAGAGAGAGATGTCTTGGTTAGATGAGGGTGGTGGTGGATCAGAAAGTCCTTACGTTCTCTCAGTTTTCGCCTCGTGTCCTCAGACCGTATCATCCACCGTCTACCACACCTACGGATGTAATCATTACTTGAGCCCCTCACATCTCCATCATTGTAGCTTTTTTTTTTTTTTTTTTTTTTCCCAAGACAGGGTTTCACCATATTGGTCAGGCTGGTCTCGAACTCCTAACCTCAGGTGATCCGCCCGCCTCAGCCTCCCAAAGTGCTGGGATTACAGGCGTGAGCCACCGCGCCCGACCGTTTTAGCTTTTACCTCAGTGTCTCTCTGGAACCACTTCTGCTTTGTTCCTGGTGATTTTAATATCCACGCGGAGGACGGCTTCAGTACCTCAGCACCTGTAACGCCCCTTGTCATCTCCACACCTCAGTCCCTTACCTCCGTGGTCATTCTCTAGACCCAGTCACTCCTCTACAATCTCAGTTTATCACCCACCCGCGGCACACTGAAGTGACAGCGGCAGGAGGCCGCTAAATGTCCAGGCAGGTGGGGCGGTCCTCGCTGAAACCCCACTTTCCAGCCAAAAACAGCGCGAAGGCTAAAAAACTGGACGGCTGGTCCCAGATGAAACCGGCGACCCAGACTGAGCACTTCTGTTCCTGTTTGCCCTCCCTGTCCTGATTATTTCTAAATAATGCCTTTTAACTGACCACACGTTGCCTTTTTGAATACTACCTATGGCCTGCTCCTCCCCTATTCTAAGCCCATGAAAAGCCCAGGACCCAGCCGCGCGCAGAGGAGAAGACCACCCGACTGCGGGGGTGAAGACCATCCCCCAGAGTCCCGTCTCCGCCAAGAGCTGTTCCCTTGCTCAATAAAATTCTCCGCCCTCCTCACCCTTCAATGTCCAGCATATCCTCATTCTTCTCAGGCGTGGTACAAGAGCTTGGGAACCGCCGAACGCGGGTACAAACTGTAACACAGGAGAGCTGGGGCACACCAGAGGGGCTGAGCAGGGCCTGGGTGGGGCGTCACTGGCTACAGGTCCTCGGCTTGCAAAGTGACCTAGAAGAAAAATCCTGCGTCAAAAGTTCCAGTTGCTGTCGAGCACAGTGGCTCACGCCTGCAATCTCAGCACTTTGGGAGGCGGAGGTGGGTGGATCACGAGGTCAGGAGTTTGAGACCAGCCTGGCCAACATGGTGAAACCCCGTCTCTATTAAAAATACAAAAACTAGCTGGGTGTGGTATTGAGGGCTTGTAATCCCAGCTACTTGGGAGGCTGAGGCAGGATAATTGCTTGAACCTGGGAGGCGGAGGTTGCAGTGAGCCGAGATGGCACCACTGCACTCCAGACTGGGTGGCAGAGCAAGACTCCATCTGGGGAAAAAACAAAGTTCCAGTTACTAGTATCCTCTGCATTTGTGTGGCCAATCCTTTTAATTCTAGCCATTCTGGTGAGATTTAACTCTAATAACATTGAAATGTTGGTATGCATGTCTCCGTTAAGGAAATAAAGTACTTTTATATATATTTATTGGATATTGGGACATCATTTTTGTGAAGTGCCTTGTCCATTTGCTCTGGAGTTGCCTGTCTTTATTGATTAATATGAATTCTTTATATGATAAATGTATTGCAAATAATTTCTTCTGTTCTGTCATTTGCCGTCTTATTCTGTTGTCATTTTGATGAAAAGAAGTTCGAAATTTTAGTGAAATCCAATTTGTCAATCTTTTCCTCTATGGTTAACATTGTTGTTAAAATCTCACATTTACTTGAGAAATATATTTTAAGAAAATATATTTAAATATAATAAATGTGTATGTTACAATATGTTATATATTTTATATAAATAGATTACATTTTAA
The DNA here is from genome assembly GCA_963573385.1 of Cacajao melanocephalus. Taxonomy (NCBI): domain Eukaryota; kingdom Metazoa; phylum Chordata; class Mammalia; order Primates; family Pitheciidae; genus Cacajao; species Cacajao melanocephalus. The sequence goes on from CAUYLG010075539.1 coordinate 101,328, forward strand.
AATATATTTCTAGATATATTTAAGAAATCTTTTCCTACCTTGAGGTTATGAGGATAGTCTACATTATCTTCTAGGTTTATTTTGTGGACGTTCAAATTTGTATCTATAAATATTCTGGAATTTATTTTTCTCTTTGATGTGAGGTGCTAATCAAGTTTGTTAATTCTTTTTGTATTTGGAAATTGCTCCAGCTCTATTTATTGAAGAGATCATCCTTTTCCCATTTCTCTGTGTGTCACCTTTGTCATAAATCAGGAGTCCTTTATCATCTGTTTCTGTGCTCAATTTTCTAAAATATATTGTTCTAAGAATTTGTCAATTTCATCCAAATTTTCAAATGCATTGGCATAAAATTGTTCATCATATCCTTCTCTTGAGTTTTCAATGTCTGAAAGATCTGTAGTGATGTTCCCTTTCTCATTCTTAACACTGGTAATCTGTGTCTCCTCTTTCTTTCAAAAATCATTCTCACTAAGGAGGTACAAGTATTTTCAGAGAACTGGTTTTTGGCTTTTTCCATACTTTTACTTTATGTTTTTGTATTTTTATGTTGTAAACACAGAAAGTTGAGCATGTGCTTATGTGCGTGTATCTATCTTTACCTAATAATGTAGCATCAAATTATATAGAGAAAAAAAATGCTTGTCTATGCAGTCTGACAATCTTTGCCTCTAATTATAGCATTTTGCCCATTTTTATTTCATTAATTAGTAATATTTGGGGGTATAAATATACCTTCTTATTATATACACTCTCTTTTTACTGACTGCTCCATGTTATATTCCTTTCTTGCCCTTTTTCCGATTGATAAGATTTTTCACTCTTTCATTTCCCCCTCCATTAGCTTGGAAATTGTATGCCTTTTAATTATACTTTTGGAGGTACCCTAGGTCTCTAGGTAATTACCCTAATGAGTATAGCCTGCCTTTTTGACATTACAAAGTCTAATAAGAATTGGTGTCTGCTTCTTTCCAGGGAATGCAAAAACCTTAGAATATTTCTATTTATTCTTCACCTAACTTTTATGCCATTGTTGTCAGGTATTTTCTCTCTGTATTTTAAATACCAATGTTATTAGTATTGTTTTATATCATAAATGTTCACTTAGGTTTACCCACATAGCTACTGTCTTCATTGCACTTCATCCTTTTCTGCATCTCCAACCTTTCATTTTCTTTGTAGTTGTTTCCTAGTTGCCCAAAAACAACTTTCAGGATTTCTCGTAACAAAAGTTTCTAGTTTGACTTGTTTAAAAATGCTTTTGTGTCACCTTTATTCTTGAAGAGTATTTTTGCTAGATATGAAATTCTAGGTTGAAATGGTTATTTGTTCATTGGTGTTTTAAATATCTTAAAGATGTTATTCCAGTATATTTTGACTTCCATGATTTCTGCTGAGAAGTCAACTGTCAGTTTAATGTAGCTCCTTTGAATTTAAATTGTCTTTTTGTGGGGTTTATTTTAAGACAATCTCTCTTTTCTTCTTTTTTAAGTTTTATTTATTTTGCTTTTCATCGTGATGTGCCTAAACATGGATTTCTTTTATTTCTTTCTCTTTCTTTCTTTATTCTGTTTGGAACTTTTAGAGGTCCTTAAATCTGTAATTTATGTGTATTAAATGATTTCTAACAGAATTATATATTCAAATATTGTTTGTCTCCTTCCTCCCTGTTCTCTCTTTTTTGGGACTTTACACTTAAGGTAGTCTTTACTGAATTCTCTATGTCTCTTTCCTTCTCACCCGTATTTTTCATCTTTTTGTCTCTTTGTACCTAATTCTAGAAATTTCTTGTAGTGTATCTTCCAGGACACTAATTTCTCTTCAGTTGTTTTTAATCTGCTGTTAAACTCAATCCATTGACTCCTTAATTTTAGTTATTGAGTTTTCAGTTCTAAATTCCATTTTTTAAAATCTCTGCCAGAATTATCAATCTTTTATTTCTCTGAAGAGAGTATACATGGTTATTTTAAAGTCTGTGTTCAGAAACTCTAATATTTAAAGACCTCATAGGTTTGTTTATGTTTTTCTTTCTTTTCTTTTTTTTTTTTTTTTTTTATACAGAGTCTCACGGTCACTCAGGTTGCAGTAGACTGGCATGATCTCACTGCAACCTCCATCTCCCAGGTTCAAGCAATTCTTGTGCCTCAGCCTCCTGAGTAGCTATAATTACAGGCATTGGGTACCATGCCTGGCTAATTTCTATATTTTTAGTAGAGACGGGGTTTCACCATGTTGGCCAGGCTGGTCTTGAACTCCTGACCTCAAGCAATCCACACACCGCAGACTGCCAAAATGCTGAGATTACAGGCTTGAGCCACCGCCCCTGGAGATGTTTATATTTTCCTTTGTCTGTGCTGTTTTGTATTCATATTGTCTTACCTCCTCATGTGCATAGCTATGTTTTTTATTATGCACCAGATACACTTGCAAAATTGTTTATAGAAATAATTGAGAGAACTTGGGTAACCATTTCTTCCTTCTGAGAGGATTTACATTTGTAGTGCCTGGGGTCACATGCACCAATCAAATTGAGGAACTAAGATGATTAGAAGGTTATACTGTAGTTCCTAGCTGTGCCCCACGTATTTCAGTTTATTAATTCTCCTTGAGGTCGGACACAATGGCTTACACTTGTAATCCTGGCACTAAACGGGGCTGAGGTGGGAGGATCACTTGAGGATAGGAGTTCAAGGCTGCAGTGAGCTATGGTTGTGCCACTGAACTCCAGCCTAAACAACAGAGAAAGACCCTGTCTCTCTAAGTAAAAAAAATATCCTTAGAAGCAGCTCTTTAGAATCCCAACCCAAAGTGAGAGGCTTTACTGATGTTCCCTTTAGTGGACTTTAAATTCCTTTCCCTGTTTCCTCCGCCCCGAGAGGCTGTGAAAGCACAAATTGGCCTCCTAGTCCCTCAGCAGCCCCTTTGGAATGGACCAGCAGTATCCTGGTTTACCTCCCTGGGCCTCTGTACTTCCCTGGATCATGGTCCAGGAATTGTTCACTTTCCTGTTAGCTGTTCTCTTCCTTAGAGCAGAGGATCATTATATTTTGTTCAGTTTGTCTAGTTGCCTTCAGGAGAGTGTTTAACTGAGACACTTAGTCTGCTATTATCCTCTCTTGCCGCAAGTAGAAGTCTCTGATATGTTTAGTTTCTGGTTGTCTCTTTCCTCATTACTCTTAGTTTTCTAATTTTTTAAAAAATAGTCTTCATTAAAAAAAATAGTCTTCATTGTTTATACTTCAGGATAAATGTTTAGTTACTTTATCAATTTAAAAATTTTAATTGGCAACATTACTAGACACATGAAATCTAGAAATTAACTTGGGATTAATTGATAATTTTATAGCTTTTACATTCAGAAGTATGATGTGTCTCTCGATATATTCACATTTTTAAACAATCCTATTAACTGAATATTCACATTTTTAATGTTCTCATAACTTTTATAATTTATTTGTATGGTTCCTGCATGTTTTTTTAGTTTACGTTTCTATTTTTATTGTTTTACAGTTATGAATTGGATCTTTTCTCCACTTTAAGAGTTTAACAGAGGTTTAAAGGAAAGTTATTAATGTTTACATCTTAATTTTATAAGTAGTGATTTTATTAGTTTATCTTCTCTTCTTGATCATAAAAGCATATAAGGCCAGACGTTCACCTGTAAGTATAGCTTTATGGAATGTTATTTTTAGGATAGGAAACTCATTTTACAAATGTGAGTTTTCATTAGTGTTTGATATGGTTTGGATCTGTGTCCCTGCCCAAGTCTCGTGTCAAATTGTAATCCCCAATGTTGGAGGATTGGATCATGGGGGCAGATTTCTCCCTTGCTGTTCTCATGATAGTGAGTGAGTTATTGCAGGGTCTGGTTGTTTAAAAGTGTGTAGTACATCCCCCTTCACTCTAATCCTCCTTCTTGAGCCATGTAAGCCGTGCCTGCTTCCCCTTAGCCTTCTGCCATGATTGTAAGTTTCCTAAGGCCTCCCCAGCCATGTTTCTTGTACAGCCTATGGAACTATGAGTCAAATAAACTTTTTTTTAAAAAATAAATTACCCAGTTTCTGTATAGCAATGTGAGAATGAAAACAGGCTGAAACAATGTTGTTGTAAATTAAATGTGTTTTACGAATGTTTAATTTTATTCTCTTTAATCAGATAATGTGGCCTTTTCAATTACTAGTGTTTTGATTTATTTCTTTTAGATTTTCTTTGCTCTAATAACTGATTATTTTTCAAAAAGTTGTTCTTTGGACACATGTAAAGAAAGTGTATGGCTCAAATTTCCTTGACTTTACTTATATTTTTCTAGTTGAATGGGTACAGAGCTTGTAAAGGGACTGTTATTATGTTACATGTCAGTTGCATTTCTACAAATCCTTTTTTTATCCTATTGTATAAAGTAAATTGTTGGAAAAGTAAGCAAAATAAGAAAAACCCTTGGGGCTGGGTGTGGTGGCTCATGCCTGTAATGAGAGCACTTTGGGAGGCTGAGGTGGACAGATCGCTCGAGCCCAGGAGTTCAAGACCAGCCTGGGGAATGCAGTGAAGCCCCATATCTCCAAAAAACACAAAAATTATCCAGGCATGGTCATGCACACCTGTAGTCTCAGCTGTTTGGGAAGCTGAGGTGGGAGGCTCACTTGAGCCCAGGAAGTCAAGGCTGCCGTGAGCCATAATTTTGCCACTGCGCTCCAGCCTGAGTGACAGAGTGAGACTGCCTCAAAAAATAAAAAAGCCAATATGTTTTCTAATTCTTTTACTTTGTTTTGTTTTTTCATTTTGTGCAAGCTGTGTTCTCTTGCACACAGAAAGTCACTGAATGTTGTTTTTAAAATGTATTTTCATTAAAATAATATACAACCAGAAAAGTACAGAAATAGGTGTATAGTTTAATGATTTTTTAGAAAGTGAACAAAACTGTGAGCCAGCATTCAGATCAAGAATATCCCAGAAACTCTTCTCTTACCTCCTTCCAGTCACTAGCCTTTGGGGTAGCCACTTGTAAGAGCACAGATTAATTTTAAATGATTTTGAATTTTAGATGCATGGATTCATTCATGTACCTTAGTGTCTGTGTTCTTTTGTGCAACATTATTCTTGGGAGATTTAGTCACATAGGTGGATGTAGTTGTAGTTTGCTCACTCTTTTGCTGAATAGTGTTCTATTTACTGTTGATGCTCCTTTGGGTATTGTCTAGTTTAGGGCTATCTCAAGTGGTGCTGCCATAAACACTCATTGTGTGCATTTTGGCTAGCTTATGTATGCATATTTGTTTGGAATATACCTTGGGGTGGAATTGTTAGGTCACAGAATATGCATATCTTTAGTTTTAGAAGACACCATTAAATGACTTTACAAAGTGGTTGTACCAATTTGCATTCCCACAAATCTTGCCTTTTAATAAGAGTTTTAAATTGTCATAATTGTTTTAACCACTGTCATGTGATTTTGTGGTTTTGTTTTGGTTCCTTTGCTGTTTTTAAAATTCAGTTCTCTTTTTGGGATAAACAGAACTTTGTTTTTGCTTATCTTTCACAATAATTCTGAGGGTAAAAAATATGGTTTTAGTTTTACTAATGGTTACTATAACTTGCAACCATTTTCATGAGTCCATTTAATTATCAAAATCACAGCAAAAACAATTACTTTAACTCACTTTTCATGAAAGGAAAAGATTGCAGTACTTTTACTTTTGCTCCCTTCCCTGATTCCTGTCTTCATAAAATTAATGTTGTATTATAAATCTGTCACTCAAAATTTAGCCAGTCAGAGAGGGGTTAACATGTAGGTGTTGATACTGACTCATATTAAATTGATTAAATGGAATGATGCCATTGACTTTAAATACTCTTGTAAGAAAGCTAAATGAAATATTAGTTGTGATTACTATGAGGATCTTGTTCATTGCATTACCAAGTCCTCCCAATAAGACAACGTTCTCAGATCTCAGAATTAGAAATCATGCTTTTCATGAGCATGTGGTTTGTTTTTACCTTTTCAGCCTGGATCATTTCCCCTTTTATCACATTAACTCCTAGGAAATTTATAATACACTTTTTCTATGTTGTTAATATCTTTGAAAACAGTCTTAAACCCTTTTGGATAATGAGATAAAGTATGAATGCATACGACAAGGCAAAAATGTCTTCTCTACTAATAGAGGTTATCTCCTGGGAGAAAAGTGAGATAGATTAGCAAGTAAATAGGGAAAATAATTTTTACTATTATTCATCTGTGTTATTTGAATCATTTTAGTATAAATTTGTGCATTATTGTTATCATTTTAAAAACAAATTAAGTGTATATTTAAGAGCAATAAAATAAAGAAGAGCATATGTAGGAGGCAAGATGGATTTTCCTAAGACAGGCCTATAAGACCTGGAAACCATAAAGAAATGATTGACAGATCTGACTCACAAATTTAAAATCTTTTCCTCAGCAAAAGATTTTTTGTACAAAACATTTTTTGTACAAAGTACAAAAACCAGCAACAGACTGGGAGACATTATTTATTACAAATATTATAGACAAAAATAAATAACTCTAAAATATAACTATCTTTAACAAATGAATAAGAAAAAGACCATAAAATGAGCAAGGGATATAAATGAACAATTCACTAAGAAGAAATTCAAGAGATTTTGTATTAGTTCAGTTTGCTGTAACAAATTACTGTAGACTGGGAGACTTAAACAACATTTATTTCTCACAGTTCTAGACACTGGGAAGTCCAAGATTGAGGAGTCAACAAATCTGGTGTCTGGTGCAGGTCCACTTCTTGGTTTGCAGATGGCAAACAAGAAGTTCTCATTACATCCTTACATGGTGGCGAGGAGAGAGAGAAAAAGCAAGCTCGTTTGTGTCTTTTTATAAGGGCACTCATCCCATTCATAAGGGCTCCACCCTCATCACCTAATTATCTTCCAAAGACCCTACCTCCAAATACCACCACATTGGGGTTTAGGATTTCAGTCTATGAATTGGTGGTGGGGGTGGGAGGTCAGAGGAACACAAAATGTAGTTTGTAACGGACCTATAAACATACATTACTTAAGGTAGTAATTTAATAAATGCAAATGAAGAAGAGGTAAATTTTTCATCTGTTGGCATACATTCAAAAGATACATAATGTCTAACTGATGCAGGTGAGGAGAAAGGGGCAAGTATTGGTTATTAAAATAATATAGCAATTTGGAAAGATAACTGCATACTATATGAACCAGCAGTCCTATTTCTTGGGCTGTCTTCAAATATATAAAAATGTATGAATATATACATATATAGACACACATACACATTGCAGCATTATTTGTAAGAATACAAATAATGGAAATGATTTAAATGATGATTTTGGTGGAATATTCATTAATGGAAAACTAAGCATCTAATAAGAAAAAATTGTAGCTCTCTCTATACTGACCTGAAAAGATGTTCACAATTTATTATTAAGTGAAAAAAGCAAGTTGTAGATATGACCTAAATTTTGGTAACAACCCCAACCCCTCGCCCCCACCCCCACCAAAAAATATGCATATAGTATGGATGTGTCTATACAAGCAGAGAATAACTTTGGGAAGCACACAGAATGGGGGACAGTGGTTTACCATGTGAGGGGGACTGGAGGGGCAGAGTGAGAGTGTTCTCTTTTCATTTCATTATCATTCCGTATCCTTTCTTTGTCAAACGTGAGCATCTAGTCAGTTGTTACCTTCTTCCATGTGTTTTTCCATTACCCTCAATCATCACTGGCCTCACAATCATGAAAGTAAACAGAGGATTACTTTTTAGTGTTAGCAACCTCTTCCATTCTGGATCTGCTTCCAAATCCTCCACTGTGAATGAAATGGAGCACAAGTCCTTGGCCGGGAAGATGTTGGAGAGCTGTGGCCTTTTCTTAGAAAGAAGACAGATGTCTGCTCCTGACATTAAGGGCAAGGTTTAACGCTTGGGTGCGATCTAGATCAATCATGGTCTATGTGGTTGGACAGACTTCATTCTCCACTTCTTGCTGCAAATGATCAGATAGCTAAGATGGAGGGGTTGTTCTGGGAGTGAATGAAGAAAGTTTCTGAAAGACTTGGGAAAGCATCATGTGTCTCGCCTAGACTTTCATTGCACCCTCACATACACCTATTAATGAGAAACACGATACTGTGCAAGCAACTGGGCCCCACTTTAGCAGAAATAACATTTGGCTGTTCATTTTTTTCCTAGCTCTCTTTCTCTTGATCTTTCTTTCCCTTTCTGCTTCTTGATTTTAAAAAATCATAATCCTTTCTCTGATTACTAAGAGAAATTCCTATATAACCTATGTGATTCCACAACACGTAATTAAGTTCTGATTTCAAGATGAATTGCTGAATCAAATTCTGCACACTAATGAAGTATTCTACAAGCTTCTGCTGATAGCAAATACACTAAAACTGTACTACAAAACACATTTCTCAGAAAACCAAACAAAGGCAATAGGAAGAAATAGGCAAAGTTCATTTTTTCTTCTCCTTTTTCCCCCCTCTACTGTCCAGTTCTCAGTTCTCATAAGGCCATTTGAGAAAGGGCACAGTTCTTGAGATTAGGGCTCTGCTTATTTGGACATCTTTTTTTATGGTTCCCTTCCCTCACTTTACCTATTCTATTAAGGCTTGTGCTCAATTATGACATTAACCGTAATGCTGCCAATGGTCATTCCAAGAGCATCACCAAATATGTAACTTATCCTTTCTGGAACAAGTTATAACAAGATTCTAAAACACAACTGTCTGCTCAAAGGATTTAGTTAGTGCGGGTGCAATCTTACCTGGTGAGATACTTTGGATATTTTTCCCCTCCAAATCTCATGTTGAAATTTGATCCCCAGTGTTGGAGGAGGGGCATGGAGGGAGGTGTTTGGGTCCTGGGGGAACGATCCCTCATGAAAAGCTTGGCACCTTTCTCATAGGATTGAGTTCTCACTCTTAGTTTCCAAAAGGGCTGGCTGTTAAAAAGAATGTGGCACTTCCTCATTTTTCTCTCTTGCCCGCTCTCTTGCCATGTGACACACCAGCTCCCCTTGCCTTCCGACAGGGGTAAAACTTCCGGAGACCCTCACCAGAAGCTGAGAAGGCCATGCTTCCTGTACAGCCTGCAGAAGCGTGAGCCAAATATACCACTTTTCTCTAAAAAGTACCCTGTCTCAGATATTCTCTTATGGCAACACAAAACAGACTAATACACTTGGGAAAATGGAGACACTGCATTGTAAGAGTTCTGGGTCTTTCTCCAAGGAACTGTTGGACTCCACTTGCTAAGTTTGTAGGGATAGTAACAGAGGCAATGAGGTAACATTGCTAAATATGGACCCCTAAATTCAGAACCTAGCCTAACCAACCCTCATCAAACAAGTTCCCTTCTTTTCTCTATGAGAAGGGAAGTGGGTTTGTCTAAGCAAAGATGGGGGTGGAATGGGTGGAGGCAGGAGACAAGGAGACAAAGGGATGATGAGTGAATCGAATAAAATTTCTATGCCCTTGGAGCTGCCGGGTCTCCATGAAATGGAGCTGTGTTTGCAGTGGTGGCCTGCAGTTTGCTCCCATGGTCTGTGCTTTTCCCTCTTCCACTCTCTCCCCCTTGGCCTGGTCATCCCAGTCTTTTTCCCTCCAGATTCATAGCTGGAGAGAAGGGCTTGTCATGAAATATTGTGGCTGAGTTTCACTCTTACAAGAAAGTACACAGTTTCCATCTGAGCCTTTCTGGATATTTTTCAGCAAATTCATGAAAGAAAGGAAAAAAGAAAAGAGAATGTAAAAGAACAAGTGCTTGGGTCTTAGTTTCTTTACCTTTTTTTTTTTTTAAATACATCCTTTTTATTGCTAAATCATAAAGAAGTATCAAAATTGAAAGCAAAAATTACAGGGTAAGGCAACGAAATACTAAGCATCAAAGGAAGTAAAATGGGACTAGGCGCGGGGCAATATGAATTAATGAACGTGGGAAGGACATGGATGGAGAGAACAGTGAGCATGTGCTGAAGATACTAGGGGAGAAAATCTGGCGAAAAATTTGATCTTAGGCAAGTGCATAGGTAAAGAAATAATGGGATAAGATTTCTAAAGCCCACTATGTGCCTAAGCGTCATGCTTGCCTTAGGGGCTGTCTCTGTCATACTCTCCTTCCTCAGCCTCTTTTTCATCATCTTTGATCAATGCCGGCTGGTCATCCCCCATCTTCATTATCATCATCATCCAGTAGGTCCCCTTCCTGGGCAGAGTCGTTTACACCCCCCTCAGACTCCATCTTCACATTAGTCTCATCTTTCTTCACGGAGCTGCTGCTCTGCTCCTCTTCTGACTTACCATTCTTCATCTCTACTGCTTGTTTGCTCTGTTCCTTTTCAGTTTTTTGTAGGTTTTCCAGGAGAGAATCCACTTTTTGTTTTATTTGGGTCAACTCCTTCTTAACGGCCTGAAGGTCCTCTCCTTTCAACTTTCCAGACTTGGAAGATGCCTGCTGTCCACTATTAGAATTGAAGCCACTTTTGCCCTTTTGTGAGGTGTTTCCTGATACACGCTGATGTTTTGAGGGCACTACAGCCCAAGCAATAGGAGGAGGAGGGGGTACATGTGCTGGGTATTGTACATCCTATCATAATAATCCCGTTGAAAGTCATAGTCCAAGTCAAAAGAGGAGTTGAGTAGAGGGGATGGAGAAGGGTGTTCTGTTACCTGTACATCTCTGCTGCAGATCATTTCACACCTGCTTTTCCTTGGTTCACTTTTGGGTCTACAGCCAGGTTAATATCTAAAACCTGACCAGCAATCATTCTGCCATCCTCTCCTGCTACAGCAGCCTGGGCATTTCTCTCATTGATATATGGAACATAGGCAAAGCCCTTATGAACAGAACAGCCCACAGTTTTGCCATACTTCAAAAAGACTGCCTCCACATCAGATTTCTTGACCACAAGAGTGTTGAGATTTCCAGTGAACACACAGGAGTTCACGGAGCGAGGATCTGTCATGTTGGTAATGTTGCTGGCCATTGTGTTTGACGACACAATTTCTCACAAAGCCAAAAATGTAGCTGAAGATCCAAAAAATCTCACAGGAGTTGGGAGGGAGAAGAAATTCAATTCTAAGTCTCCTACTGCTGGGTTCTATGTGGAGAAGCCGACTGCTGCTTGAGGTTGTCAGTGCAGCCACAACCGCTCAGTCTTCGTCTCTTCACAAAATGGCCAGGTCTTAGTTTCTTAATTCCCCGTAAAGAAATCTAATTAGTTGAGGCTTCCTCAAGTGGGTGAGTAGCTTGGATTTTGCCTGAGCTAATAACATATTGACGTGTATGTGCCAAGATCTATGGGTAGGCATAATACCAGAGCACAGGAGATTCAAATGAACTATATTTTGTATTATTTTTCTATTCTCTTTAATAGCTAAAAGTTTAAATCAAATTAATGGATCCTTGAACAAAAAAGTAAATCAGCAAGGAAAATAAATACACTTCAAAAGTGTAAAATAAAAAGGAACATGCTGTTTGCTTTATATCATTTTATTAATTTGAGTTAGTCAACATTTCCTGAAAACCCACTGGGTACAGGATGTAATAGACATGTAGGAAAATAAGAAAAGATACAGGAAGTATTTTTTTCTGACCAAAAAAAATCCAACTATTTTAGTCTAAGGAAGATATGAACTAAAGACATATGAGAACAGCTGAAAATACAAGTAATGAAAACATGACAGTTTCCACTAAGGGCACTAAGGACAGGTTAGTTTCAATCACCTGTGAGTGTGGAACGGCAGGCTCACTGAGTGTGCCCTTGGACCTTGGGAAGCCTCTGTGTTGCAATGTAGCATTCTACTTGGGGATGTTGTGGCATCTCTCCGGCAAAAATCAGGCCAACAGGTGACCTCTCATCTCTTAGTCACCGTAGGAGTATCCAAGCAGGTAAATGTGGTGACTTTGAAGGGTTGGTTCCTTACCAAATATACCTGATATTTTACTTTATTTTTGAGACAGAGTCTCACTTTGTTGCCAGGCTGGAGTGCAGTGGCATGATCACAGCTCATGGTAGCCTTGACCTCCCAGGCTCAAGTTATCCTCCTGCCTCAGCCTCTTGAGTAGCTGGGACTAAAGCAGTGTCCCACCATGCCTGGCTAATTTTTTAATTTTTTTGTAGAGATGAGGTCTCCCTGTGTTGCCTGGGGTGGTCTTGAACTCCTGGGCTCAAGCAATCCTCCTGCCTTGGCATCCCAAAATACTGGGGATTACAGGTGTGAGCCAACATACTTGCCTTGATTTTATTTAATCAGAGATGGCCATTTGGGGATTTATGCCACATGATTTGTGACTGTGTAAGCTCAAGATTCTTTATCTCCCTTAAAGTTAGAAGAAGCAGGTGTGGCACATGGCTGTGAAGTCATCACAGGTAGCACTCAGGCCCTCCATTTGGCCAGTTTACCACTTTGTGGATTTCATTCGAAGGCAAATCTCCACTCTGGAACAAGCAATTATCTGGTTTATTGCCTGACTTTCCAAGGGAGTGTACTCTGCTTTCTACAGCCTCCTTGTCTGTGCTTCCTGCTCACAGAAATCGAGAGCACTGTCCAAGAAAGAACTCTGTGTTTCTGGCCAGCGTGGTGCCTACAATCCTAGCAATTTGGGAGGTCGAGGCGGGCGGATCACTTGAGCTTACGAGTTCAAGACCATCCTGAGCAACAGCAAAACCCTGTCTCTCAAAAAAAAAAAAAAAAAAAAAAAAAGCCAGGCAGACTGGTGTGTGCCTGTAGTCCCAGCTACTTGGGAGGCTGAGGTGAGAGGTTTCCTTGAGCCCAGCGGGCAAGGTTGCAGCACCACTGCACTCCAGCCTGGGTGACAGAGACAGACAGAGAACTCTGTTTTGCATGAGTAACGCTGCTGCGTGGCACCAAGCTCCCTTCTGACTTGTGGGGAGTATTGCTAGGCTCCTCGGGAAACTGTCGGGTTTACCCACCATCCTTGTGAGTGGCATTCCTTCAAAGCCCACTTAGTGGCTCAGAACAATGCATCCCAGACTGCCTGTGGGGAGGGACTATTTTGTCTTCAATCCATCATGGATCAATATTTTTAAAAATACAATAAAATAAACTACTAAAAAATGAAATAAAAAGTAATGGCATACAAATCACAAACTCAATTATTTTTACTAGATTCAAGGGACAAAATCTTACTCTGTCCAATTGACATAAAAGTTGTAATTGCTTGTTCTGTTCTGTGCTTATCTCATTGCAGAATTTCTACAGTTCATAGAATGGAGCAGGAACTGGTCCCCTGACTGCAGTTTAAGTACTGGCCTGAAAGATGATGGGCTGTGCATCAGTTTCAAAGTGGAAGCCCATCACCCAGATTGTTGGAGGGTCGAGGAGCAGATCCCCTTTCGTTGATTCCATGTTGTCATTTGTTCTGACTCAAGTCAGAGCTAGAAAATTTGCAATCAGCAGTTGTCCCTGGAAGCCAGTTGCCATTCCTCTTTGCCTCCCAACTGTGACACAAGTTCCTCCTGCCCACTCCTATGGAATTATTTATGTATCCTCTTGTCTCTTTTGCCAAGCTTCAAGGTCTCACTCAATACTGCTAAATACGTGTGGGAAGGAGGAATGAAGGAATACTAGTTACATGTGCTGGAAAATAAGCAGACACTTTACCCACTAGACTTACAAGCATCGCTGGGAATGTCCCAAGGAATTTTGGTTTCACCATTGTCTTCCGAGGAGAAAGACCTGCTGAGAAAATAAGAGAGAGGAAAAGATAAATATACTTGTATAAATCCATTTTCACCCTGCTGATAAAGACCTACCCGAGACTGGGTAATTTATAAACAGAAAGAGGTTTCATGAACTTACGGTTCCATGTGGCTGGGGAGGCCTCACCCTCATGGCAGAAGCCAAAGAGGAGCAAAGGCACATCTTACGTGGCAGCAGGTAAGAGGTGTGTGCAGGGGAACTGTGCTTTATAAAACCATCAGATCTCATGAGACTTACCACCACGAGAACAGTATGGGGGAAACCTCCCCATGATTCAGTGATCTCCCACTGGGCCCTCCCACAACATGTGGGAATTATGGGAGCTACAATTCAAGACGAGATTTGGGTTGGGACTCAGCCAAACCATACCAATACTTTTTTCGCTAGATCCGGCACAGTAAAGGCCTACAGGCCACACTCGTGATGGAAAGAAACTACGAGATGAGGAGGATCTGGAGATGCCCTGCCATCGGGGAAAGGTTGCCGACTAGAGTCCCAGGCCTTGCTCTGAGCTTTGTCCTGGAGATCCTGTCTGCCTGCTTACCCTGCCCAGTCACACTTTTATCATGGGTGGATAATAATGCCTCCCTTCTTCACCTGTCCAAGTCATGCTTACCCAGGGCTTCTCTGTTTACATGCCACTTCCCCAGAGTGGCTTGCTGTCCCCTTCCTCCTGCTCTCTCATAAGCACTCTGCCTTTTCCTGCAATGGCACTTATAAGTTGTCATAATATTTTTACACATGGTCACTTGTCTTTCACTCCATACTTTAAGCTTTGTGAGAGCAGAAATTGTGCTTGTCTTGTTCATTCCTATATATTCCATGCCTTGGCACAGTGTCTGGAATAAAGGCATTACATCGCTGTATTGGTGACAGCACTTGCCATCATCTTTTGTTTTGCCTTTTTCTTCTTCCAATTCTTGCTTGTAACTTTTGTGCTGAGTGAATTGGGTTTGACAGGGTGGGATCAAAGCCACTTTTGTTTCGTTGTGTCTCCAAACCCACTCTATTGGCTACATTTTTTCCTTCCTGAGGCTATATTCTCAGGCAAGTCCTATAGATCCTATGTATATCCTTGCAAGGACAGTTGTAGGCCATAAAAAGTCACTTTCAATGGTAAGAACTGACTTATGTTAGTAACTAAGGCATGGCCAGTGAAACAATCAAAACTCCTGGGTTGGGGGCACAGGCTTTGGCAGTCTGTACGGGTCTGCCCTGCCAGACAGTAGGAGGAAAATGCACCCTGTCTGGGGTTCTCTTTTCTCAGCTGCGTTGCTGTGGGCATTCCCGAGCTGTAGGCCTTTGGGAGCATATCCGGCTGTTGGGAATTCATCATCAACCTGTGCGGCAGCTCTGCATGAAACTCTGAACTCTGTCCTCAAAACTCATGCCTGCAGCGGTCCCTGAAATTTACCAGCTCTACTTCCAGTGAGGAGGAAGCAGTTTCTCCCCATCCCAATGAGGGAAGTGCTGGGCATGCCCCAGTACCCCAGCGAACCTCCCCACACTTTTCCCATCCAGGTCTTCTACAGGCCAGAGTTGGTGTTCGTCAGTGCCAGGAAAACACTCACAGTCTCTTTCCATGTGCTCGGAGGAGTCCAGCATCTGCTGTCCACGGGGGACCAAGCCAGACAAAGATCCACCAACCGCCATCCTCTTGATCTTAGATGCGTGAGAAAAATGCGTGAAAGTGAGGCAGAGGGAACCCCTTGATGATACCTGATTTTTTTTTTTTTTTTTTTTTTTTTTTTTTTAAGGGCCCAACATAGGTTTTAATAAAAAAATTTTTTTATATATTTATATTGTTTATATTTTTTATTATAATAAAAAATTTTAACAACCCAAA